>JADLZK010010722.1:0-249392 GCA_015847255.1 Hyparrhenia diplandra | reverse complement strand
AATTGTCTAGGGACAACAAACGAACCCTAGCAATAAACAAATCGCAAAAAAAACACTTGGGTGAGTGCAATCCTCTACCCACTTGAATCGATACAAATATTGACGAGATAGAAGCTTGAAGCATCCAGAGAGGACAACCATTACCTCTCCTCATGCGGCACTATGTCCTTGGTCACCATGGCGCCCCACAACGACAGCCTCCTTGGCCGCAGGAGAGGAGAGTGAGGGTGGGGGTGCAACGATCCAGCGCTGGCATCGCCCTCCGTGTCACCGTGGCGGCGGCGACGGCTAGGGTTAGGGGTTCACACCACGGGAGAGGATGAGGCAAAGAGGGGAATGAGACGAGAAGACAACGACAAAGAGGGAATGAGAGCCTTCGGCCGTCCTTCGGGATGGAAACAGGGGCAAAACGCCCCTACGGAAATAAGTATGTGTACACACCGCAAATGGGCCCAATCATGAGCAAACATAGATAATGAGATTTTTCCACGTAGGGAAGAATTGCAATAGTATATTTCCAATTCCAATTTCAAGAATTGTAATGGTACATCTCCAAGAAGCAAGAATTGCAATGGTATAAAACCAATTAACCCAAACAAAATTGGCAGCTAGTCAATTACCATATCAAGGCAACGCTAAGCAACGATTTTAAACGCTTTCTCTACAACACTTCTGGTCCACATGGATATTGAAAAGTTCTCTATAAACTCATCAAAACTAAGATCTATTCCAACTTTTTCAACGGCAAATGTGTTGATCTTCATTGTAGTGAGGATCATAAGGCCATAATAACACTTCCAGATGTTGAGCCAATATCGATTTGATATTGGTAGTCGCCAACCAGGCCGATCATCGGTTAAGAAGAGCGCAACAATGACGGTCCACTTCTCATGGGCCTCCACGATTAAAAAAAAAAAAAAAAAAGTCCACATTCCCTCCCCCAACTATCACGTAAGTTCACTTTTCCTCCCTCAACTCTAAAAAACCTGGACAAGCCGCCTCCCTCAACTTTTCAAACCATGCATTTTTTCCTCCCTCGAGCGGTTTTGAGGGCGGTTTTGCTACAGTAACCGCGGGTTTGGTACAAGAACCATGGTTTGCTACAGTACCAGCACCTTTGCCTTTTCTTTTTTAAAAATTTTTGTTGAATCTTTGAAAAACATAGTAAATCATAGAAAAATCATAAAATAAAAAAATCCGATTTTGTTGGACTCCACATGAGTAGATCTACACAAAGGAATATATAATATGATATGCTTTAGTACAAAGTTTTTGCTATGAAAGTTTTGTCTTTTTCTTTTTTCATTTATTTGGCGAATCTTTGAAAAATCATAAAAAATCATAAAAAATTATAAAATAGAAAATCCAATTTTGTTAGACTCCACATGAGTAGATCTACACAAAGGAATATTTAATATGATATGCTTTAGTACAAAGTTCTACACGGTGAATATATAATTAATTAAAATAATTCGTAGTGTAGCTTCTATAATTATTTTGTTGAACTAAAGTATACCATATTATATGTTCATCATGTGTATCTACTCACGTAGAGTCTAACAAAATTAGATTTTCTATTTTTAATTTTTTTTGTGATTTACTATGATTTTTTAAAGATTCATCGGATTTTTTTAAAAAAGGGAAAGGCAAAGGTGATGGTATGTAGCAAAACCACTGTTATCGCATTCAAAACCCGCAGCTATCTGAAGCAAAACCGCCAAACCCCCTACTACTGTAGAAAACCGCCGTCAAAACCGCCGGCGAGGAAAAAATGCATGGCTTGAAAAGTTGGGGAGGCGATTTGTCCTATTTGAAGTTGGGGAGAAAAGAAACTTTTGTGATAGTTGGGAGAGGGAATGTGGACTTTTTTTTTTTTTTTAAAAAAAACAACAACTGCAGCTCGTCTTCCCGTCCAAGTTCCTCCGCATCCATCCATCTTTCGCGTTTCAGTCCTCAGTCTTCACTCGCTTGACCTCCTCTCGCCTCCGGTCAGGGCAGATCAGCATGGCAGCCGACCGCCGCTTCAAGATCTTCACAGCCGCCGACGGCTTCGGCGAGACACTCAAGGACGCCGTCGTCGCGCACCTCCGCGCTCACCCCGCCGTCGCGGAGGTCGTTGACCTCGGCGTCGACAAGTACTACGCCGCCGCCGCAGCCGTCGCCCGACACGTCTCGTCCTCCGACTCGGCGCCCGACGCGCCCGAGGTCCGCGGCGTCGTCGTCTGCGGCACCGGCGCCGGCGTCTGCATCTTCGCCAACAAGTACCCGCGCGTCTACGCCACCAACTGCGCCTCCCCGCCGACGCCGTCAACACCCGCTCCATCAACGCCTGCAACGTCCTCGCGCTCTCTGGCACCGCCACGCCGCCCGATGCCGCCGCCGCCATAGCCGACGCCTGGCTCGCCACGCCCTTCCGCGCCCCTGCCCCGCCTCCGGCGACGCGCCCTGGCCGGAGGACATCCAGCGGTTCTTCGACACCGCGCCGGACGAGATGGCCGCCATCCCGGAGGCGGAGGGTGTCCCGGACTCGGCCTGCGCTATCTGCTGTCTCAGGAGCGGGATGGAGTTCGAGCCGGTGGGGATTATGCCCGGCGGCGAGATGCGGATCGTGCGCGAGAGCCCCACCTCGGCGTACGTCCGGTTCAAGGCTGGCAGTGTGGAGCCAGCTCACCACCACACCTTTGGCCACGACCTGGTGGTCATCAAGGGCAAGAAGAAGGTCTGGAACCTCACCAAGAAGGAGAGCTACGACCTGGTGGACGGAGATTTCCTCTTCACCCCTGCCGGGGATGTGCACAGGGTCAAGTACTTTGAGGACACAGAGTTCTTCATCCGTTGGGACGGCCACTGGGACATCTTTTCTCGACGAGGATCTTGACACTGCACGCAGTGCCATTGACGCGGAGCTTGCAGCTGCCAGCAAGTGAGGTCATGCCATCTATGGGTGGTGATGGCAATGCTTCTGAAGGTGCTATGCTCACATATCCTCTTTTGTGCTTGATGGTCTTGCTTCCATGATGTTTGTTGTTGAACTGTGCGTCTGTGATCCTCACCGTCTTGTCTTGTGATTTTGTGGAATTATGGTTAATGGTAGCAATGATAGCAAACGCTGTACAATTTGGTTACATATGCATGGAGGTTTTGTTATTTGTTTTTGGAACTAATTTCATGTTTATGTTACCTCCATTTTATGCCCGTTTTTTTTGTTGAGTTACCCCTTGATACGGCATTAGCTGTATTGTTTTGTGACTTTCAACATCCAAGATGTGTTAAATACTGATGACCCAGTCTAGTCCACATCCACTAACTGCATTAGCTGTGTTGTTTTGTGACTTTTTTTGAAGAATTTGTTCTTTTTTACTGTCAACACCCAAAATGTGTTGAATACTGATGATTCAGTTCAGTCCACAAGAAAGGGATAGGATGATTGGTGGAAAACAATCCCTGGAGCACACGACCTTATCTTCTGTCCCTTATATTAAATTAAATTGTTAGAAAAATGATTATTCTTCTACTGGTATGCTTCACCGTGCTTTCAGCATAGGGCTTACTTTTCTCGTGCAAGGAATTATAATATCAAAAATACAATCTGATTCGTGAATTAAATTGCATATGCAAGGTTGCTGAAATTTGTTTTAGACCTAATTTCATGTTTATGATGACAGCTATGTTTTATGTCGTTGTTGAAGTTGAGTCATCCAGTGATGCGATAACTTATTTAGGCAGTGTTTTCTGATTTCCAAATTTCAACTACCAAAACGTGCATTCCAGTCCTCGAAGAGATGCCACGTTCACAATAAGCTGATGGAGCACATACTTATCTTCTGGTTCCTTATGGAAATAAGGAAAATGCTTATTTGACTGCTGCATGATCTTCAGTTCTTTTGAATACATGATTTTTTTCTCTCTTTTTTTTTCCTTTCGTCACGTGAAACTCCTGGCTTATGAATTTTCTTGGATGATGTGACGTCACCTTGAGCATGTCAATGTCCCTTGAATCCGTAGCTCAAGTTGGAGATGTTGTTCTCCCACTTGCCACCTCCTTAGAAGACCAGTATGGATGTCCTAATTGGTACTCTTTAGTACTGCTCATACAAACCTCTACATATGTAACGAAAGCTGATAGGAGATAAGATATACGTAGTATGGGTGTAAATAAAAATTCATTTGGAGTCAATGATGATCATCGAAACTAGTATACATACCGTGTCACCGTCATTTTGACCGTTGGGCTGTGAGGGTGCTTCTTGGTTCCCGTGTCAATCTACCACACCACAGTGCATGCGCGGCCACAACAGCTCTAGCTAAGGTTTGATTCACGACTATTGTTAGACAACCACAACTCCCTCTCTATTCTCATCATACGTTGTGGCGATGTTTTTCTCAGCTACAAGTGTGGCGTTGCCGTAACTGAGCTGTGGCTGGTGAAGGTTGGCATCCAAACAACCCCACGTACGCAGTCATGATGTTTCTATGTTAGCTGATTATTTACGAAAGGGAAGAACAAACACGGGTGTTAAGGATACCGCTTGGAACAGCGAATGCAAAAAAGAATGGAGTAAACAAAGGAATGAGGTAAGAGAAAAACCACGTGATTCAAAAAAAAAAGGAATGAAGAACTTGGAACGTAGGAACACAAAACACAGGAACAAAAATATTTAAAACTAAAAAAAATCTTCAGGAACCGTATTATAAGGGTGACACCCTTTACGATAAAGTTGGCCATTTAGCAATTGTTTATTAGTTTCTTTGACCTAATCTTGCGTTGGGTGTTGGACAATCGGCCTGGTGCTCAGAGGAATGCCGCATGCAAGAGCAAGGCTGTCTCTTTGTCAGCTTGCCTACCATGGTCGGTCGCCTGATAGCCAGAGTTGTCTCCAGCGCGCGCCAGGCACTGGCGGCGGCAGGGGTATTCTTGGGTATGCCAATGAATATCCAAGATTTATTTAAAACAACAAATATGTATACACATCATTAATATATATACATATTATTTCTTTGTACGCATAATCGTGTTTAATTGACAAAAAACACAAATTTTTTGACTTGAATACCCCGGTCCTTAAGTTCTGCCGCCTCCATAAACCGTGGATTGGATTTTTCAGTTCTGCGTTTTTACAAAGGAGTTCAATCCTTTTCGAGAGGAATGGCGAGACTCATTCCTTTGCTCCAAACGCTAGTGACGCCAAACGCCAAATGACGCCATCATTCCATAGGAATCAATTCCTTTAAAATTTTCTTTAAAGATCCTTCCATCCAAACGGGGCCTAAAAAGAGCTTCGTGAATAAAGACTTGTTTGGATGGAAGCCTCCTTGGCAATTAGTTGCCTACGAGGTAAAGTTCCCGGCCACAAGCACATGCAATCGGATCCTAAAATTGCTGCCTGAAGCCAGTCAAGGAGCTTACACCACCATTCAATTGGACCCTAAATGAAAATCAACAGATGCGCTTCTGTGCTCTTTGGTCACGCCAGACAGCGAGGCTAATTTGAGATTGGTGGCGATGGACTATTTATTTGTCACTTAGGTGGCAAATTTACAAGATATTAGAGGACCAGTTAGAAATTTCTCATGAAGATTCTAGGATAATTTCTCATGAAGATTCTAGGAGAATGATTACAGGGCGACGACAGTTTGGTATGGTGGCAAATCTCAAAAAATTTCAGAAAGAGAAGAGAAAACATAAAAAATGTCCTGTAATGGAGAGCGGCCGGGCAACTGTTTGGAACAAGTATATCGGGTGAGCAGTTTTGACTATTCCACTTGGCCCCGGACGTCAGGCAAGCGGGAGACGAGACGAGAGAGCGGCTCGGTTCGCTCACCTGCCTGTGTTGCGACTTGCGAGTGGGCGGCCGAGTGAGTCCGTGCGGTAGTGCCGTGCGAGAGCCCTTGCTGCTCCGATTCCGTCCCGTTCCTCTTCGTGGACTGGTTCGGAAGGCGTTGCGATGAGATGCTGCGGCGGCGGCGAGGAGTTCATCCCCGGCGCTGAGCAGAATCACCACCGGATCTTAATCTCCGGCGCAGGCCTTCGATCGCGTCGGCGCACCCCTCTCCCTTCCCCGGTGCTTCCGCCTGCTGGCTGGACTCAGGTGAGCACAGTGAAGCTGTCAGCCTCTGGGAACTCCGTCCCACCAATGCCCCCCTAAACGAATCTGGCCCGTCGGTTTTGCCGATTGCGGCAGTGGGATCGACGGATGGATTTTTGCCTTATGATTTCTTCAATTTTGATTGCCAATTAAAGCCCAACACTTGATTTTCAGTTCTTCATTCAGTTCGGCGCCTTAACAAGAGAAGGAACACCATGGCGATGCGTGGCGTTGATTTCAAGTGGTACGTCTGCCCCCTCTCGTCTCGCCCGCTTCTTCCCTAACTTGTTCCCCTTTTAATTTGGAGAAGATCCCTCTTCTATAATGAGTCAAAGATTGACTGATTGAGTGGCTGGGTTTGGGATTCATTGCAGGTATGACGGGTTCTTCCTCTCCATGCTCGCCACTAGCGTGTATCCTACTTCACCCGATACTACAATTACCAACTTGATCCAATTCTATTTATTGTTTGCGTACTCTTATTATTCTGTTGCTAAATGTGATTCCTTAATGATCATCTGATGCATGATTAGAATCATCGTTTCCATTAACTGGAAGAGGTATCGCCTTTGTGCTCACCCGCTCCACATTTGGATAGTGGTCAGATCCCTTCCTTGCCCCTGTTCTTCCTTAGTACTGTATCTAGATACATAGGCACAAAAAACCCATTCCTATCATCAAAAGAAGACTTTAGGATTGGATAATTAGTGGAAATTTGCACAAGTTATCCTGTCCTAACATCATCTTTGGATGACTGGAGGGAGTAAGTTTCTAGGGCTGGTTTGTTCTCCCTCAGTGGATGCTAGTTTGAGGATCACTTCTACTGTCATTCATTGCTTCAACTGCCTGCATGCCACAGGTGGACTACACCACTGTCTTCATCTTCCGCCTCCTAATGTTTCTTGATAATGGTCTCGCTGCAGGAATGGGATTGTAAGTCATTTTAAGTCCTCTCCATCTTACTTCTAGTTTTTTTTCCTTTTGCTTAATTTGGCAAAGTTCTGCAATACAAACTAAATGCTCTGCAATTTAGCATGTTGTATTTATGTATGCAATTTAGCATGCTTAATTAGCATGTTGTATCCCCTTGATCGAGTCTAGAAAAGCAAGTTGTCGTTCTTAATGAGCAATGACCTCACCAACATGAATTGCAAGAAGTCACCTGATTGCAACCTTGGTCCTGTTTGTGTTTAAACTAATCAAATTGTTGGTTCTATGGCAACTCTTAATGGAAACAAGATTATTGAGATGCATATGATAGATGGATACCTTAGGTTGTGTGTGATTTACTACTTGATGAGTTCATTGAGGAACATGGCATGTTCTATTTCCCTCCATGATTGTATCTCTCTGAATAGTCTGCAAATGGATAATACTACAGCTTATAGTAATGCCATTAAGCCACAGGAGGGCCAGGTTCCTGCTGATTTCTGTATATTAGGTTATTAGAAAAGAAGTGAAAAACTACAGAGTAGATGATGGGAAAAATGTTGAGCCAATAAAAAGTATTGGGTTTGTTGTCTCTATTTTTCTTTGTCCAAAGTACTCTCAATTTGCCATCAGCTCATGAAATAGTCTAATTAGGAGATCTCAGTTTTTTTATATATATGATGTTGAAAACTGAAATGAAACTTGCTACTGGCAGTATTCTATACAGTGGCAGAATTACTTCTGGAACGCATGATTCTATGATTTGAACCTTAATGTGACTGACTGTATTGTTATGAGCAAAGTAATGATAATTGGGCCATTTATGATTTATCTTGGTGCATGGTTGGTAGTTTCTTGACCTTCTGTTTTTTCCTACCATACTTTTGCTACTATATGTTTGTCATTCTCATACAGTTGCTTTGAGCTTCTAAGCTTTGTCTTGTTTATTTGCCCCTCAATATGGCTGTCAATTTATTCTATTATATATTATAATATATTTTTAACTTAATATTGTATATCTTTATTTTTGTGAAAAATTGTAGAGATCTTGGATGGCAACAGAGATATGCTCGTTTTTGTGGAAGAATAGTTGTCCTCTCAGTTCTTGTACTACTTCTCTACCCCTTTCTCTGGGTTTGGACTGTGATTGGAACATTGTGGTTTAGCACTGCAAGAGGCTGCGTGAGTATTCTTGATATAGGTACTACTTGTGTTACTGTATAACAGTGAATTCTACTAAATGCATTTTTTCCTTTGTAGTTGCCTGAAGAAGGACAAAAGTGGGGCTTCTTGATATGGCTGCTTTTCAGTTACTGTGGGCTCGCCTGTATTGCTTGTGTAGCTATTGGGAAGGTAATACTATGAAGTTCTTGGTACATTTTTTAAAATAATTGTTCAACAGCGATTTTACATATGCCATTCATCAAAAATACTAGTCTAGCGATGCTGTTAGTGGAATTAGATTAGCTGGCCATCATACTGAATTGCACAGGCATATTGCGACTTGTTCTTGCTTACACAGAATCCTGGACTGAAGTTGTTAAGATTGATATCAGTGCATGTAAACTGTAGAGAACTGTTATTTAATCTTGATGTATTAACATCTGTTCATCATCTAGAATAATATTAAGCTAATTAGGTATGAAGATTATATGCTTCAATCTTGGTATTAGTTTTTTTTCCCCAGAACTGGAGTGCTGCGTGTCTTTTTGTATTACGAGAAAAAAAAAGAGTCAAACCAGAAGCAATTGCAATACCTCAAAAGTTAGGCCAAAGCAGGTTGCAAATAGAACAAATAACTCAATCACCAATGAGAAAGGTAATCCTAGTATTAGTATTGGGAGTTGGGAATATCCCAAACAGGAGAGAGATGGGATATTGTGTACGGTTTGTTGTGATGTGTGTGTGTGTGTGGTGGTGGTGGTGGTGGTGGTTGGTGGGGGTGGTAGGACTTAGACCATGCGTCCGTTCCCAACAATACTCACATGAGGCACTGATGACTGCTAATGGCCATAACCGTGCTTAGATGAACTTTTTCCTATGACATTGATGCAATTTCATTGGATTCACAAGGATGAGATGTTCCTGATCCACTATTGTGTGAAGTCCTTAATCTTGTTATATTGATGATTATCTTCTAGTCAACATAATATGGTATGTTTTATATCATTATATGTGTTGTCACTTGGGCCAAAAACACTAAAGATGTTGCTCATTTGTTTGAATTTTCACTAGTCATTTAACTTTAACATGCAATGTGACATTTGATAAAGGTATTTTCCTGCAGAAGTGTAATCTCACATGGAGGCATACTATTATTGACTTTTAATTACTGTGGTTTCGATCATTCTGAGGATTATTTGAATAGATGCTAGTTCATGGGCAATTTATGTGTTTTTATTAATGCTAGTTCGTGGGCAATTTACGTGTTTTTATTTTGTAGTGGTTAAACCGAGAAGGCGTGCACTTCAACACAGAGGACAAGAAGGAATTCCAGTTTCTGAATATGGGGTAATGCTTTTCTCTATTTTCTGTGCATCCTGTCACAAATATAAAATGGGCTATTGGTACTGCAGTTGGAAAGTATCAATTTTTTCATGCTTTTTTTTGTTACTGTTTTCATATTAAGTCCAACGTATACACCCCAATAATATTTTTAGTGCAAGTGTAGCTACATTGTATAATTGAGCTACAACGTATACCAATCCATGTAGTTATATGAAATTTATTGGGAGGGGGGATCTATAATTGAGTGTTTATTCTGGTGGCATATATTAAGGTGTTCATTTGTGCAGGTTTTGGTTGATATGATCCGTGTTCCTGACTGGGCATTTGAGGCTGTTGGCGAGGAAATGAGAGTGGGCCAAGATCCTGCATATCATCCTGGTCTTTATTTAACTGCAGCTCAGGTGAATTGATTTGGGTGATCTTGCACAAGTTTTTACTTTATGGGTAAAATATTTCCTTATACGCTTAGCTGTAGATTCAATGATGGCATGACTTTTTAGTTTTCAGTATGGTCATGGAATAGGTTTAGATTAGCAAATTTATGCATTTTCTTGACTGTTAGAAATGAACATTCTGCAACTCTATAAAAAAAGAGTAATGTGCATCAAGGGCTAGAGATTCATGGAACATTTACTATTGTTCAGTGGTACCTTATTATGATCTCCATTCAAGGGCTAGAAGGTCAATGCTGGAGCTCCTTGCTTGAATGTTTGAATTTTCTAGTGCTCTTCTCTAGTCCCTAGGAAGTAAACTGAAACTCTTTTAATTCCACTTATAGAACATCTTTAGAGTGTCATTTACCTCATCTTAGATCTGCTGTATTCTATACTTGCATTTGTTAGAACCATCCTTCAATGGATTATACACTGAATTTGATGGATCCTTTTTGTGCAGAGAGAAGCAGTTGAGGCACTGATTCAAGAGCTTCCAAAATTCAGGCTGAAAGCTGTTCCAACGGACTGCAGTGAATGTCCCATCTGCCTTGAAGAATTTCATGTTGGCAATGAGGTACAATCAACTCCTATAGACTTGTCGACATTTTTTTTCGCTTTAGTCCCTGTTTGGATCCACTAGTGCTAAGTTGCTTTAGCTTTTACGTATATAGTTTTTGCTATGTACTTAGATACACACTATGTCTGTACATAGCAAAACTATGTGCCTAGAAAATCCAAAATGACCTATAATTTGTAACAGAGTGAGTAGTTAGGCTAGCTAATACCTGAAAATTATTCTCTATTCCAAATTGCAAGTTGTTATAGCTTTTCTAGGTACATAGCTTGTGCTATGCAGTTAGATATATGCTATGCCTATATACTAAAACAATGAAACAGATGAAGTATTAAGCATTAGTTAACTATTTATTAGCAAGGGGATCTTTAGATCCACCTTCTAATTGGTGGTTGGATAGTTTAGTTGGAGATATGTGATCTATGAGCATCACTCCATTAACTATTAACTAATAAACTAACTATTAGCACGTCCACTAGCAGGTCTTTTAGCAGGTCTGTTTGATCCCCACTTACTAATTTTATCTGCTAACTATTAGTATTAATAGAAGATCCAATATGCTTTTACTATCCTGATGGGTCTAATCCATGTCCATGCAGGTCCGTGGGCTCCCATGCGCACACAATTTCCATGTGGAGTGCATCGACCAGTGGCTCCGACTGAATGTCAAGTGTCCACGTTGTCGGTGCTCCGTCTTCCCCAACCTGGACCTGAGTGCGTTGAACAATCTTCGGTCAACCAGCGAGCGGACCATCCATCCGCTGGTGCCAGCGATGTAACAACGGCAACTGCAGCGACGAGATACGTGAGGTCGCAGCCAGCAGGGCAGAGCTATTTGGTGCGGTTGCAGGGGCTGCTGCTCCGCCCTGTCCGGCACGAGAGCGTGGAGAGTGATGGTGAGCCGGCGGTGGCCAACAATCGCTTGGTTGGCCCTGAAGAGCTGCCTAGCATAGTTGTAGATGATGGCCATCAGCTGCCAGATCGCTGACGGATTGGATGACCTGAGGGAATCAAATTATGCAGCGGTTTTTCTTTTGCTGTGTATTTTGTGAGTAAATAATACTGCTATATAATGTTTACCATATGTTCACCATTTGTGCTTTTACTCAGTTAGGCAGGACCATCCATGTATGTGTGCGTGTAATTGTGTATTAGATAGAAGTAATCGATTTTCTGATTAGTTCCGTGCTTTGCCATATCTGAGCTGCTGCTTCCTTGTCTCGTCCAATCTTTAGGACGTGATCGCCCAGTACGTGGTCAATTGTCGTTTTTTATTCTCTTTGATGATGAAAACTAGTTGACAATTTATAATACAAAAGGGAATTTGCCACTGTCATCGTGGGTTGGACACGTGGGCCAGTCACACCATGATGTTTTTCTTGTGGGGCCGGGGTGTGTTCAACATTTCAATCTCATCTTAGGCATCTCAATCTGTTTGTAAATATAAATTATTTGTTAGGTTCTTATTGTTTGTTAAGCTGATTAGTTTTATAATTGCTAATTCAGCCCCTCTCGTCTTTTAGGGCATCTCAATCCATACGTGGTATCCTTATAGAGAAATTTAGGAGGTAGTATTTGATTTATTTTTGTGTCACTCTGACCGTGCTTTCAAAATTTTTGTTTTTTATATAAAAATGTGAGAAAACATGTACTACCTTGTATCTTATGCAAAGAGCGGGGGGTTTTGTTGTCTGATATTAGTCACCATATATCTATCCAGGTTAAAAAAAACGGCGACGTCCGATGGGATTAAGTCCCATCGGACACCCCCCCAACCTCAGGAATCCCATCCGCCCCTTAATGAAAAAAAGAGAACCCACATGAAAGCAACCCTTCCTCCCAACTCGCCCATGCTCCCCACACGCATGGGATATCTCGCCCGCCTACAAGCCCACCAGCCCGCCAAGACATCTGCATGTTGCTAGCTCGCAACCAAAGCACGTTCCCCCTAGCTTGCCCCACAGCCTGTGTGCTACAACAAAAGGATGAAGACACTAAAACACTGTAAATGTGATATTGCAATAACTCTCGACGAACTGCTACAACAATAGGTTGAACAATGGAAACACCATGAGCGCAATGAAAAAGGGACAAAAGATCCAACATTGTAACGATGAAGTTGAAACACCTTAGCACATTATTACAACAAAACAAGAAAACAACGTAAACAAAACAATGTAAACATTTTGTTGCACAGTTGAAACACAATGAATATATTACTACAACAATACCCGAACAACTACTGCAACAAACACGCAACTACTATAACACGTAGATTGAAGCAATGAAACAAAATCTCAAAACAATGCGCAACATCAATTGAAAACCTACGCAACATCTAGATAGAACGATTAAAAACGACGAGATATGAACCCGAGAGCTGCGTGCAAAAAGCCACCACCTCTTCCCTTAGATCCAGACCCAAAGGTGGAGGAGGAGGATGATGACAAGGAGAAGGCAGAGGAGAGCTCAGTTTAGAGGAAGGAGAAGGTTGAGATCCAAATGATGACCCCACCTACCTCACCGGAGTGCCGCTGTCGTTCACCCCCACTCCGGTGCATGGAGGGTGCGGAGGTCGCAAAGGGAGGGGCAGCTCGCCATCCGTCGTGGCGTGGAGAGCGCGGGAGGCACATGGGAAGGGAGGCAGGAGCAAAGAACGTCGCGGCCGGATGGGCGCGGGCAGCGTGAGCGGCGAGGAGCAGCGAGGTGAGAGCGAAAGTGTGTAGAGATGGAAAGGTGTAGAAGTGTGTAGAGATGGAAAGGTGGGCTCGATAAAGGTTGCCCACGTGTTTGTCCGATGCGGCGGACGACCTAAAGATAGCATTACATTAAAAAAAAGGATTGAATTCTAATTTTAAACCGCTGCAACTAAAAAGACTTGGAGCTAGGTCACTGAGTAGTGGAAACAACCGTACAAGGGGGTGGGTAAAGGTGAATACTGATGCAAGTTTTGATGCTATAACTTGCACGGGGGTTGGCGGGGTGGTGATCCAGGAACATACCGCCTTTGTGTGACATAATGGTTCAATGATGTACCAAATGCCCTAATGGCTAAGGCTATGGCAGCTAAGTAAGGGCTCGAGCTTGCAGTGGAGAATGGCTACGTGAAAGTTATTCTTGAAGTTGATTGTTGTGGGCTGAAGTCAACGCTAGATGACCGCTATGGAATGAGATCAAGTATCGTAGCCATTTGTTTTGATATTGTAGAGGTAGGTAGGAGTTTTGTTGATTTTCGAGTTGTGTGGGTATGTAGGGATCAATGTTAAGGATGCCAACTCGGTGGCCCATTGTTGTGCTACACCTGTCTTTTTTTGGGTGGACCCTTAGTTATGATTTAGTTTTTTCAGTAATATAAACAATATAAGTTACTGAGCTTTTTATTATTGTTGTTGGAAGTGTTGGTGCTCCTGCAGCAAACTTGTTGCTTCGTTTTAATAGTGACATGGACTCCACGTGACCCTCCTTCGGTCCCAAATCCTAATGTACAGCACCTACGCCGCACACAGCTACACCTTTGCTAGTTCCACCGTACCACATCTTTATTCTATAATCTGTTAAATTCATTTTTTTCAAGTTTTTTTTTGACCGAACGTAATTTTCAAGTTGTGGAGCAGGCTGCTCTTTCATTTCATACATACGATCATCTCCTAGTTAATGAAAACTAGGTTCAAAATATTATGCACGTTTCAATATATAGCAATAAATCTTATTTTCTTTGTCTCGCGAAAGGACATTAACTGGAAATTATCCGAACAAGCATGCTTGCATTGCTACTAGGCCATCACCTTACAATCGATTCTCTCCAGAATCCAGATCATTATAGCTGGAGCTCACCTTGAATAGATCAATGGACGATCTGTTATGGCCATATTCCCTCCTTGAACTCATGAACTCCGGAACTGTGAAGCTCCGGTACCGTGCAGGCTTTTCTACTGTCACCAGCTCCGGGAGAGGCCCAAAACGATCGGACTTGTCACGTTTGCCAGGGTTGAAGAAGAGGGCAATGGACACCCTGGCATCTTTTGTGGATTTGATGACCACCCTGTGCTCTACGCTCTTTAATTCATCATTGGACACCACCTGCTTGCAGTTGTAGGCACAACAGTTCACTCGTAATTTATATATAAACAAATGTAAATAAGCAAGATTTCGGACGTAGACATATTCTCAAAGTCGAACTTTGGCTAGTAGTACTTTTTGTTGCAAATGCAATAGTAGTATTCAATAAAAAAAGTATCCTTCAATAATCCAGAACACTGGATTATCTCAGATTGCCCGCCGTTGGTAGTTGCATTGCATAAAAGTCTATATGGATGCCTTACTTTTGGAGTTCCAAAAACAGGACTTGGTTTTTGCAAAATACGCTTTGGAGTGCCATGAAGTATTTGGATGTAACTAACCTTGAAGTTTCAGAAATCATAGTGTAGCTAAAGTTCTAGGCTTATTAGAGTTTTAAAGTCCACTTTAGAACACCCCCCTAAACTGTCTTTACTCGTATATACGTTCCAAAAAACTGTAATTTTCTAATTACCATAGTTTATCAATACTTCATCTTCCCAACAGCCAACGTGCAACTTAGGCTGAACTGTTACACTATTCTGCAATGTTTCCATGGCACTACAATATTGTATACGCCTGTAGCAGAGCAGACTGTTTCAGTTGCTTGGGGCGTGCGGAATGTCCATGATACCATTGCAGGATTTGAATTATAAAAAATGTAAAGGATGTCTTTTTGGTGAAATTAGATTTTTTATTTTAAAGATGTATTTTTCAAAATCTAGTTCAAAGTTATTGTATTCTTAAACAAAAAATATATATTCTGTAGGTTAACTTGTTATACTAAACCGGTTGACGAATGGACTCAATTCATGGCAAGAGCAAAGGGAGAAATCTTTCTCAAATGTCCATTGAATTATGAAGAGCCTAGCTAGGTTGTGTTTAGTTTCCTTCTAAAAACTTCCTTTTGTTAGCTTATCTTACTACTAAAAAAGGCAAATGATATCGTTTTCCCCTGCCAGATTCACCCCGCTCCCTCGCATGAATGCCCGGCAAATTCCCTCGCTCCGCATCGTGAGAGCGCCCGGCCCTCCCCTAAAAATAACCTCCAGGTCCTCCACTCGGTCATCCACCCACGACGCCCTGCCCCGCTCCCTCCAACGCCCCTTGACGACTAAAACCACCGGCGCGGGCTCTCACCAACGCAGGAGAAGGGTGCTCGTCTCCAAGGTGAATCATCCCCGAGGCCATCGGCTGCCACAAGCGCGGCGCTGTCGTCGCCGCTCGGACGTCGCGCCAGTTGCCAGCAACCGCCGTCGTCGTCTGACGCCGCGCCGCTCTGCCCAGCGCCGTCCGCGGCCCTGGCGTCTCGCTGCAACGGCCGCCGCTGCGCTGCGCCTGGTCGACCCAAGCGTCGTCCACGGCCATTGATTCTGCCGGCCCCGACGTCCACGGATACGGCCGCCTCGCCACCGCCCACAGCCCGACGGAAGGTAGTTTGTTGTTCCAAAAAGAATCTCGGCATGTTTTTTGGCTCTTTCTTTGTGATTGGTTTCAAGCGGTTGGGTATTGCACGTGATTGTATCTGTTTGGTCTCTCCTTCCTGACGTGGTGGCATGTCCTAAGTTAATAGTCCATATGTTGCGTTGCCCACTGCATACAACATGTTCATACTAATGTCTAAGAGAAGAACATAGGCAGGAACCTTTGTTAATGAGTAGCCGCTCTATACTCAACTGGATTGGCTGATAACATCATCATGTACTTGCCGTAGTGGTATGAATTTGTGGATGTTGGAGGAATGTGTGCATGTGCAGGTAGAGTTAACAATTTGGTTTGTGACTGCAATTGTTTTTGGAGGGTTATGGTCCTGAAGCATAATCCGTCGGATCAGCAAGTATATATATTTTCTATGATTGAATATTGGGACCAGCCTTTGGCACTTTTAAGCTTGGTCGATAAGATCTGTGACTATTATAGTTTTAAACATTATATTAGGATGTCTTTGAAATACAATATTCTCGTAGATGTGACTATTATAGTTTTGGGTTCCTCAGGTTCTAATCTTTTATATGAATTCTATTAGATGCAGCAAAATTTTACATGTAAGGTTACTCTGAACAGAAATACAAGGAGTTCAGTAAAGTAGTGAATATTGGAATAATGTGACAAATGATGAGAAGATGAGATTCACACTAAATTCTTCATGAAGGTTGCTGGATCCAAGAGCAGAACACAAAGTCTGTCATGGGCTCATGAGGATGGAACCAAATGAATCAGAGGAGGACATTCATAGTTCACTAAGGCAGCCTTCTGCAGCTGTTATTATGAGGTAGTTACTTTCTTTATACACTGTCTTTCTTCCAATTTTGTAGTTATCTCACTGTCCACTATTGTTCCAAGCAAACCAAGTTAGGCTATTATTGGTTAGTTGATTGCACCTTTTTTGATGGATTCCGTTATCTTTTTAATATGGGCTGGGCTGACAAGAAAAGCAACTGATAAACTTCTTGCATGGCCTGACAAGAAAAGGAACTGATAAACTTCTCGCATGGCCTGACAAGAAAAGGCAGCATGGAAAGGGAAAAGCTTCTAAGAAAAGTAATCATTGCTAGGCAAGTGTCGCCCCACGATTATTTGAAATCTTAGTTTTCTTTTTTTTGTTATGATCAATTATGTAAAGAAGTTGAGCAAGAGGAAATCAGAAATTCCATATTTTTTTCCCAGAGAACATGTACCCACTCTCTCCTTGTTGCAGCAGGTTCCCATGGATCTGGGACAGAATCTCTCAGTTTTACAGAGAACAGAGAACGGGTACCCCCTCATTTTTTGAACTGTTTTATCTTGATCCAGTTTATGTAAATGCAGTTGAGATCTCTCACTTATCCTAAACTGCAGAGTTATATTACTTGCAGAAAACAAATATTATGTGTATTGATATTTGTGATTAATGCCGAAATCCATCAAAAATGTGTCACTAAAATGATTTGGGATGACAATTTTTGTTCATCTGGACTATATGCAATGACACAGTGATTGGATAATAGTTCTCACACAAATCATCAAAAATGTGTCACTACAATGATTTGGGATGATATTTTTTTTGTTCATCTGGACTATATGCAATAACATCCGTAGGGTTTTCATATGGTTATGATTGCTTCAAGGGAACTAATTTAATCTTCTTTGGCTGAATTTGGAGACATTGCATGTATCTTGTATTTAAATATAATGGTCTATCTTCATGTGCTTATAAGTAAGTTTGTATCTTTTTATGATGCTATTCTTCACCTACCATGAACAAGAGATAATATTTTATCAACCGACTATTGTTGTGTTCTGACAACCGGATTATTTGTCATTCCCGTTTACTGCAACGCACGACGGGCATTTACCTAGTGTGCACCAAATTCCTAATTCCTCACTCCTTGGGTAGGTGCTCGTTTGTTAACCAACTTTAGTTGTTGACATTTTCTTATTCAACGGTAGAGAGCGTGCCACATATATAGGTTTTGGTAGGTGCTTTGTTTATTAACCATCTTTAATGACAATGTCTAGAAAATGTCAACGTCACACCTTTGTTAACATTTTCATGACATTTTAATAATTAAAATATTAATCTATTACTACAACTTAAAATATTCGTTATTATTAGTACAAGTACTATATGTGATTCGAGATCATCCTGTAATTGTTTACTTTTTAAAGATAACATAATTTAACGGCATATTCTAACTGCTATACGAACACCAGATCGTACCTTGAGCACGTCCCCGATATTGACCAGAAACGCGCCGGTCACCGGCACCACGTCGACCCACTCTCCCGTCGTCGCGGCGGACCTGCAGTCCACCAACTCCGTCCTGAGCCAGCACCGTGAACAAGCTGGGGTCGGTGTGCTCGAGGCTGCCGACCACCCGCTCCGGCTCCGGACACGGCGGATAGTAGTGGCACGCCATGAGCCACCCTTCCACCTGCATCGCCCGCTCCAGCCGCTCTGTCCCAACGCCGAGCGCCTCCGACAGGAGCGCGGCCATCTCCTTCCCGAACGCCGTCAACGACCGCTGGTACTCCTGCAGCACGTTCCGGCAAGCCGCGGGTAGGCGACCAAGGTCGGGCTCCCCTGGGCCGAAGCGGACACGGGCGTGTCGCGCCAGGGGAGGAGAGGACTGGGAGCGCCCTGCTGCGACGGCGCGATGGGGATGGTTGAGTAGGTGACAGCACCGCCGACGGGCTCGACTGAGTAGAACGCCGAGCGGACGGCGCGGGGCTGCTCGTGGAACGTCCTCACCGCGGAGATTGCGGAGTCGACGATGCCGGCCGGGACGCCGTGGTTGGTGACGTGGAAGAAGCCGCACGAACTTGCCGCGGCGCGGACGAGCGCAACAGTGTCCCGGCGCGGGAGGGAAGGTCGATGGCTGGGATGGCGAACGCCGTGGTCGTGGGTGATGTCCGCGGCGATGGCGAGGTGGGCATGAGGAAAATTGGTGGTACGGCGTTGACGCCGGACTGGACGAGCCCGTGGACGCCGGCTCGGGACTCATGGAACACGGCCACCGCGGCCGCGGTGTCGTAGTCCTCGGTTGCGGCCATACCCTTGAACCTTGATGGTGGGTGGCTTCTTGGTGCTGTTGTTGGATTGCTGGCAGCGGAGAGAAAGGAAGGAAGGCAAAACAAAGATGTGGTTATTTCTACAAGCAACCAATTCAGCTTTTTTTTTTTTTTGACAAGCAGTTTTACTTCAAGTCTTCAACAAACTTGCTGAAAGTAGCGTTACATTGCTCAGGCTTAGAGATTGCAAAGCCTGCTGGACAGCACATAGGCCAGAATGATTTGCAAAGGTGCAAGAAGCAATAAGCTGATGTAGAGAAAAGGCTTGGCTAGCTAAAACATCAGCCGTATTGTTGTTGCTTCTTGATATCTTGAAAATCTTTTGATTGCGTACGGGTAGAAATGTTAGGAGAATAGCTGTATCAAGTGTTTGATTGTCCAATCAGGTGGGTTGGTCTAATCTTTAGAATTAAGGAAGTGAACCTACTGGTCACATTCTGCTAAAAGTTGACATTGTTCAGGTTGAGGTAGTGAGTGGCAGTTTCGGCTAACGCCCAGGGTTTTATTATTGTAATTTGTAAGATAGACGGTCACTGCCTATACTGTGCTGGAGCAACCGACCCGGAAGAAAGGAAGGAAAAACAAAGAGGTGGTTATTTCACTACCACATTAATCAAGAATCTGCTTAAAAATCATAGAAAGACAAAAAATTATTGGTAAAATTGGCATCAGTGTTTCAATTTCTTTTCTCCGGTTACACAGGTCTTGGAGCTATTGGAGGTGGAAGCCCATGCTCTTCTTTTTGGTGCAAAACTAGTTTGATCTGCAGGATGCTATTCTGATCACCGACAACCAAGTGCTCGCTTCCGTTGTACTTGCGGGATCTCCACACACTCATCCCGGACATTGGTCGATATGCCCAATCGTTCTTTGAAATACATGATATTATCCAAGCTAAAGGCTATACAGTTCGCAAGATCAACAGGGAGGCAAATAAGATTGTTGATAGTCTCACTAAAAAGGCAAGACGAGCAAATATCTTGAATTCATGTCTTTTTTTCTTGCCAAGCACTTGTGCATCATCCAACTTGTAAAATCAAGCATGTTCTACAAAACAATGTTTGGGGTAACAAAATCCCCATCTAACATGTTTATGAGGCAATGGAACTTTTACCTTTCAAAAAAAAAAGAGTAGCAACAAAGGGCAAACTATTTACTAATCTCCACTACAGATGGCCATTTGGACCATCCGACGAAGCTCGGCGGGCCTAGGCTAGCGAGTCTGAGACCGGGCCAAACATGGCACACCGTGCCTCTTAGGGCCCTTTGTCCGTGCCTCTTAGGGGCCACAAGTCTGACCATCCGTGGTAGCGAGTCTGAGAACCACCTGTGCAATCACATATCGCAAATGGGCCAATAAGCTAATTAATATATGGTGACTCACTTATCGGGTGGTTTTTAGCGCGAGGGGTGATGCCATGTAGATGCGGTGGCATTACACCGATGCCCGGTCAAACCATTCGTCGAGATGAGAGCCACATCGAGAAAAGGATGGAACCATGAGGCAACCCTTCTCCGGGGCACCGATAAGGAGGTTCATCATCCTTGGTGCCTGTGTGGGTATAGTTGTTGTTTGTAGAGTTTATTGATAGCAAGTTCTCTGGATCGAAACCTTATCGGTTGTTCTTATTTTTTAGGCCTATTGTAGCTGTAGGGGATGACCCTGGATACCCACAACAAAATACATAGGCCACACCATTAGAGGTGGCCCAACCCACAAGAAGACGCGCCTTCGGAGCATGACACGGTTCGTAGCGCACCACATGACATCAAGACGATTGAAGATGTAACACAATCTATTAGGATATTCTTAATCCCGTGACTCTTGTAACAAAATCATTGCTTACGGTTGTAACTCTATCCGATCGATTTGTAACCTATCCCCCATCTATATAAGGCGGTAGGGAGACCCCTTGAAACTCACTTCATTCCATTCGATAGTCAATACAATCCAACATAGCGAAGAGTAGGATATTACGTCGTGTTGGCGGCCCGAGCTTGTCTAACTCTTATGCCTATGTTGCCATCTCGTTCATGCGGCGCATCCCACAACAAATCTACCATTGTCGGGTACTCCTCTGGGGGCTGCGGCATCTTTTTTTGGTAGTTAGCGGCGCTAGTTAGGGGTGTCGCGCTTGATCCATGGCGAGCCCGGATGGTGCGCGGTCAAGCTCTCCCTTCTCCACTATGCCGGCCAAACCTCATGGTGGAGCATTCTCTGGGTGACTAAAGCCGACGGCCACGTGGATAGCTCCACACCAACCTCACCCCCGGACTAGCTCAGCCGGTCCATCCCGAGCCACCTCCAAGGTCGCCTTCACCACAACTTGACACCCTCTTCCTCGCTATCTCGGGAAGAAGACGATGACCTAATCAAATCTATCGATCGGGGTCGGTCGGGGGCTCGTCGATTGTCTAACCTGCCCGACCGCCCTTGGTCCGACCCGTGCCTGGACGAGGAACGTTAGCTCCAAACTTCTATGACAGATGCAATGGGTGCCCCGAGCCCGCGACACCCCTAATAATAGGCGGTTAGGGGAACCGTCTCGCCGACTTTATAAGGGCATCTTGAACTCCTAGTGGACTCCAGCTAATGTCCCATCCATGCTCGCCGCTGAGGACACCGTATCGGGAGGGCAATCTCATTATGGTCGCTCGAGGTTCGAGCGATGGAGTACCTAAGAGTCGCTATTAGAGGAGGGTCCATACACATTTAACTAGAGATTTGATCATTTGCTTAACAATGCCCATTACTCACAACATGCATGGGTATAGGAGGCATCGCGGTGGCGGTGACATCTCCAACGTTCGCCCGGCGAATCCGTGAGATAGGTGGTCTTCTTCACTGATGTTGCCACAACGGGCCACACCAAGAAGGGAGAGTGATTTGGTCCATGATGCTACGCCCTTCTCATGGCAAAAAGGGTGCTAGGTAGGTGGCGTAAGCCGATTGGTATAGGATGCGGCGACATATAGTGCACGGTAAACGCAGCAATTGCAATTGCATAGGCGCATGCGTGCACGCGCTTCAAACACACCTAAACATAAAGGTCAAGGGAAATTTCAAAAATGAAAATATGACATAGAAAATAGGAAATGAGGAAAAGAGAGAGAAAAACACCTCAATCTAAAGAATGGGCAGGCGAAATATCAAATTTCGAAAAGCATATGAATTAGATGTCGAAAGAAATGAGGATTACGGACTCAACGTCAAATATCGAAATTTCTCAGAAATGAAGATACATTTTATATACTATACGAGTATATGACAGTTTTATTATGCCCCGTACCCAAAAATAAGTTTATGCAAAAAATCGTTCGAGGGTCTCAAATATCAATTTTCTGCGCGGCGTCAGCACAGCCGATACCCTAGCGCAGCATGGCTTGGACTGCTACGGCCACCCTGTGCTGCCGCCTCCTCCGCCTCCCCTCCGCCCGCCGCCCCCCCTCGTCCGGGCCCGGTGTTCCGCTGCGCAGAGCCCCGACGCCGTGGACAAGGAGTACGCCGACCTCAACCTCCGGCCTCTGTACCCCAACGTCTGTCGCCACCTTCTTCTCTTCGTCCCTACCCCCGGTGCTATACCAATCTTTACCGCTCATCCTTCTCTGTACGCAGAGGGGCCATCACATGCGCATACGACAGCACGTGAACCCGCTCAGCTCATCCTTCTCGGTAAAGCACCCCTAATTCCCCAACCATTTCTTTCGATATTGCCAATCGAGCACAGGCACTCGTATTTTCCGCTAATTTGTGCTCTGTTTTGCTGTGCGTAGAGCCCACGGAGCCGCCAGAGTGGAAGGAGGTGTTCGACGACCCCCCCGCTTCCCCTCATGGTCGACATCGGCTGCGGTGCGCAAGTGCTAATTTTATTGGTTTTATCATTGTGACAGTTGGTTGCTTTTGGAAGGATGTTCTCAGGGAATCTTGATGTCCAGGGAGTGGGAGGTTCTTGATTTGGCACGCGAAGAATTCTGGCAAGAGGCAGAACTACCTTGGGCTAGAAATCCGCCAAAAAGGTTTTGATTGGTTTTAAAAATTTCAGTTTGTTTAGTTTCTGGATTGGATTTGTTTTCTGAATGTATAAGTGGCAGGAGCTCTGCCTTTCAGTTTAAAAATAGAAGTTCAAAACAGTTCTGGAAACAAAGCAATTGGAACCTCAAGCATTGCCCCCCAAAGCATGACACATCACACAGTCTGCACCCTCACGACACGGAACAAATAAAATGTAAAATGAACTCAAGAATCGTATACCCTCCTTTGGTCTTTCAAGGCCACTTGCTTTGCTGTCTGGAAACAATACTCAAAGATCATTCAGTTTCATTCTTTCCAGAGGTTCCACATTACATAGATTTCCAGGGTGTTGAAACGTTGTGGCATAAGAGGCATAAGTGTACTCCAGTCTCGAGCGGTCGATTGCGCATAATGCGATTATCTTGATGAGGCCAGCCCCTAACTCCTAGTTGTCTGCCGTGAGAATTTTGCCTTGCATAAGCGTCCAAACAAATCGTTTAAATTTGCTTTTGTTTTCTACGTGAGCCATCCAAATTCGGTTTGGTTTTTACCTAAGATAGGAACCTTCGAATTGTATCTGTTACTCATGCATTGTTAAATTTGTAGTTTGGTGATATTCTACTTATGCTGTTTCTGTAGTTGGTAGAGCGGGCACAGTTCTGGGTGAATGAATTGGGACTTATGAATGTGTAAGTTGCCTGACATCTGAATTCGCACTTGCTCTTTCTTACCGGTGCGGTGATGTAACAGCACTTGAAATTATTCTTTCCACAGCTGTTTTATGTTTGCAAATGCAACAGTGTCTTTTTCAGAAAATCATATCGTCATACCCTGGTCCCTTGTCACTTGTTTCAATACTGGTGAGTGTAGCTGGGTGCTGCATCAGTCCTATAGTTATATCTGTCAGCTCAGTGATAACTATTCTGATTCAGTTCTTTGTTATTTCCTGATGATGTTATGGAAATGAAAGTGAGATTTCAGATGTCTATTTGCCGGTTTTGTAGTGTCCTGATCCACACTTCAAAAAAAAGACATCACAAAAAGAAGAGTTCTGCAGCAACCATTGGTTGATTCAATCACAAAGAATCTGTGTTTAGGTGGACGGGTATGGCAATTCTGTATTCCAAGCTTTGTCTTTCTAATCTCAAAGGCATGAACCAATTACTTCCAAATGCTGTAATAATAATTGCTCTACTCATACTAATCCTGCAGGCTGTATGCATTGCATGGTGATAGTTAAACCAAGATAACCTAATGCATTCATGCCATACATTTAAATTTTTGAACTAAGGCCAGTTTTTAGGTCATTTACTTCATTATAGTTTTTGCTGTTGTGATCTCCCATGTGTCTATCATGTCTGCACACATGTCCTTCATTTCTTCAAGCTAACATCTCTGTGTATTGATACTAGGTTTTCATACAATCTGATGTACTGGAAGTAGCTGTAGACATGAGAGAAAGGTTTGATGGGTACTCTGGTATTTTGGCACATGTTAATTGTGTCGATCAAGATCTTCAGTGTGACGGTGAAGGATGGCTTCTGGACAACCCAATGGGAATCCGGACAGAGCGAGAAATCCATGCAGAACTTGAAGGAGCAACCATATACAGGAGGATGTACCAAAAGATTAGAGATGCTTCTTACTAACTGTTCATCATCTACCAAAGTTGTCCAAGCAGTAAGGGTTTCAAGAATGTGCATTGCATGTATTTCATTAAGAGAAGGTGGTAAAAAATAAAGCACCCAAGTACAAAGCCTGCCGAACCAAAACAAAGAGTCCAAGCAGTGACATCTGATGTGTTCCTTCTTGAATCATGCATCACAAGTTGCCTTCACTATATTGAGATTTCTGACAGTGCACTGTGCACATCTCATCTTTTTCACCTGATGCAATGAGTCAGATTAGCCAATTCTTGATGAAGATGACTACTGACAAGGCTGTTCATTTGTTACGCCAAACCATCCCTATGATGTTTAGCATCTGCGGGGGTATTTTGTTCTGTCCAGAATTCAGGTCTGTAATTGCTCACCATCTACTCGATGTACACTAGGGTTGTTCAAACTTGTTTCACTCTGAACACTGTTTTGTACCTTGCCAACCATTCCACATTAATTTTCTTTGCTTTAGCATGCAGATATGTTTTGGTTGAAAACAAGAATTGTGAGCTGTTTGTTTCTGCTGTTGCAAGTTGCAACAGCATGGGCGTTGGAGGACATTTTTTGCCAGTGAAGCTGTTCCCTCCAAGCTAATTACAAGAAGTGTGGATAACTGTTTGCTCTCTTGGTTCCACGCTAGATGCTTCAGAATTTCGTGCTTTTTTTTTTTGTGTGTGCATGGCTTGGATGCTTGCCTCTGATTCAGGATGGTTGAACCTTCTCTTTGATTCAGTTCGTTTGAACTCTAATTTCGTGTGGATGACTGTTTATTCTATTGGCTCCACGCTAGATGGTTCAAAATTTCGTGCAATTGGCTGGGATATTTGCCTCTGATTCAGGATGGTTGAAGCTTCTCCTTGATTCAGTTCATTTGACTTTTGTTGGCAGATTACTACTAGTAGTTTGGTCAGATAATTTTATACAAAATGCAGTTCACGAAAACTTATGCGTGCTCACATTCTCACTCGCTCCATTTTCTAGTCTTATAAGTGAGCCGGTCTGTCCTTCCCCCCACCCCACCCCTCTCTCTCTCTCAAAAGGTTACTCCCTCTATCTCAAAATAATTGATGTTTTAAGTTTGTCTTAGTCATTTCAAGTTTGACCAAATCTTTGGAAAAGAAAATCGAGAAAAGTGCATACTGTGGGGTCCTTAAACCTTTTAGGTCCTCCCATCCGGGTCCTCAAACTAAAAAAAAAAAAAACGATTTAGGTGCCCCCTAAACTATTATTGCAAGACACTAACAGTCTAAAACCCGCCACACGAGCAGCAACATCTGAGGTGGCGCAGCCATGTTGGTCCCTAAAGTATTGTGGCCGCACACTAACAGTCTAAAAACCGCCACGCGAGAAGCAGCATCTGAGGTGGCACAGCCACGTTGGCAACAGGGTGCTGAGACCATGCCAACAGGGTGCTGAGACCATGTCAATGGTGACCGGACGGTGAAAAACGTCTCTAAAACCTCTGGAAGTGCACCGGAAAGGACACAGATGCGTATGGTCGTTGGGACAAGCTCGTCTGCTCAGGTTGTGCACACGAGAGAACTAGCCGTTGGAGATGAGCGACCGAACGCGTCTGGGGCTACCAAAGAAAGAGAAGCGCGTCTATGTTGCCCAAGAGACTGCGTAGAGCTGACAGAGATATCATGTACAATTAGTCTGTTGTTGTGAGCACCGTGGTGATGTAAATAGCAATGATTCAATTGATGGATCATTTTTTTCGGGTTTCGGGTTGTGCTTTTGAATGAGTTTGATTGGTCTGCCTCTGAATTTTGGTATGCAAGAGTATTGACTACGACTACGGGTTTTTGACTCACATGAACAGCGATGCTACACTTGATTGCAACGTGTATAAACACAGCAGGACCGAGCAACATGTTTATGGTACTTTAGGATCAACAAGCGTTCTATGCACATGAATAACTAGGAAAATCAACATTTGATACAGCTGCACAAAAACATGATACATCGGTGCAGTGTCTAAGAAACTGATGTTCTCGACAAAATATACAGATATATAATCTACATCGATGAAAATTTTGCACAGGGAATGGAGGACCGGAAACCTCTATTTAGAAGGGGCCTCTTTGTACATGGGGACTCTCAATATACAAACATATACTATACTCTGAAAAGCTATAACTAGCTAGAATAGTCGAATCAATTGAGATACACTCCATAATAATATTCAGCTGTATCCACTCCTCAGGTCCATAATAATTGATAATACACAGCAGTAGATTATGCATGAGACCTGAAACAATTCCAGAAATCACGACATATCAGAAATGAATGTTACAGGTACGAGGAGGAAAATGGCATACAAACGATGGATGTTGAGGAGAAATTAGTACTTCGATAACCGGGGCATCCTTGATTTTCCCTTTCTCAGTTGGAAATTTCCAGATGATATCATCCAATTTGCTACAGTAGTTATTTACGAACTGTGATATGAGGAAAGGTGCAGAGTTAGCTAAGAATGTCCCGGATCAAAAATCACTATATCCAATAATATTAAATTTTGTTATCTTGGCCAAATATACACTATGGTCAACTTGTACTTTTCGTATGGAAATTTAGGTCAACTTGTACTTTTACAATTTTATTACAAGTTAATATGTGCAACAAGCATCAGCATCACACTACTACAGGCATTACTGTCCAATGTAAATCTGTCCCTTTAGATGTATCATTTGCAATCATATGAGAAGAGTGAGAAGTCCAAAAAAAGAAATGCACTGACCGTGTTATACTCTGAATTATCTCCTGCTGATCTTTGTAGTTCTACCATGAAGATTGATGGAGCAACTTCAAAACCTAAAACCGTAGAAAAAGAGGAAAAATGGGTGTAATTTATACAAACATAGAGTTCAAACAGGAAATATGCTTGAGCAGAAAGATTGGGCAAGACTCACTTCAACCATAACTGAGAGATGACTAGTCTTGTCGGCATTCAGACCTTCCACCCTCATCTGAATATTGTAGCAAAAGCAATTAGTGAAAAAGGAAACAAAATTCCACAGTAGCGCCAACTGACTAGCTGCCAAAAAATAACTTCATGACAATCTCAAAAGAAAATAACATCCTGCAATATATGCAAAAATCAAAAAGAAAGATACAACTGACCAAATAACGGACAATAGCCTTGCCTGTCAAGGTCTAATGCCAGAACATTTGCATGTCAAGGGAAAACAAACCTTTACCTTATAATTGCGAATGTGTGTCTTAAACCCCATTGATTGCGCAACAACCTCCATGCTTGACAAGATAACCTTTGCTGGATTGCGTGATAAGAATCTATTTCGAAGCTTGTCATAGTCCTGTAGGGCAAGCAATTATTAAGTCTAACAAGAAAAAAAAAAAAGCATAAAAAAAAACTATTATAAAATGTTTGCAGCAATAACCATCGAATCACCATCTTAAAATGCTCATAAAAGTGAGTACCCAGTTCTTAACGCTTTGAGTTACACTAATGCTTTCAGAGTGGTGGTACCGCAGGTCAAGACTATCTTAATAGCATTTGCTCGCCCAGGCAGAAGTAGTTATCCTTTTGAATACACAGGCAATCAAATTTTTGCATCTTTTGAAAATCAATATCCTTTTTTTTGAAGATTTGGGCATCATTTGAAAATCAATATCCTTTTGAAGATTTGGGCATCTCTATAGCATAACATGATGAGGGCAGTGAACTAGTGAAGACATATTTCTTGGTAATATGAGCTATAATTGTTCAACTTTTTCACCGACAATTAAACTTTAATTTGAAATAAACTATAATTGGTGCTATCTCTATAGCATGAGTGCAGAAGATATAACTTGACCTACGTTAGGTCTTCACTTTTCACTTTACTAACAAGAAGCTACAGGATTTCCATGTTTGCACAGCACAAATGCATATGGTGAGAGAACAAAACATATCTGAGACTTTATAGTACAACTATTTTATTACTAAAACTATTTCTATCAACATTAATCAGCGTAAAACTGCAAACATTCTACCTGTCTGCGATCAAAAAAAAAGCTGCAAGATTCAATCCTTGGGAAAGAATGATTAGGTCAAATGCATTAAGTGTCAGAGGACCTGCTTCATCTTCAAAAGCATCCTCAGTATCATCCTGAAATCATATAAAATAAATTGGCAAAAAAAACAATAAAAATATATACCAATACGAACAAAGTACACCAGAGTTAACCACAAAACACTGCTTTATTATAGGTTTAGAAAGTAGAACAATGGAACACAGTAATGTCAGTTATCACCCTCACCCACCTTTCTATTTCAATTAGTAATTTCTTCAATACAAAACAAAGGGAAAAAAAATGGCATCCCAAGTTCTGAAAGGTACCTAATGTAGGTCAGGAAGATAGTTACAAAGCAGACAGGGAACATTAAAATCAAATATTTGCCACTACAAAGTTTTGCAATCCCTTGCTATCAATGTCCCAATGACACATTTTTCCCACCTGTGTCAATGACAATGGCAAACAAGGGATTGGGGAAAAAAAAAAAATACAATGTCGGGAAAGAAATTTTAACAAATAACAATGTGCAAGGTGATGGCAAACACAATACATACTCAGATAGAGTAGGAGTTTTTTTTTTTTTTTTTTCCCCTACATAGGATCTTTTTGTTTCTTGAAGTGGCTGGGTGTTCCATTTGGCTGCTATGAGGGGTTGAGACCTATTAATTGTGTACAAATGTATGGAAATATTTTTAATCGAACAAACAGGAGAGCTGTGTATGACTATATTAAGAAGGAAAAAGGGGAACAGTCCTTGCAAAAATACACACACCAACACCACAAAAACCATGTTTCTAACAATCCCAATCACCTATGACAAAGGATGAAACGACCCAACCAAAGCAAACACACTACACCAGCACAAAAACGAGGAGGTAGGAGATACCTCTAGCCCCGGACAAACCCAAAGAAATAACGCCTCCCTAGCGAGCAGTAAGGCTTGGAGAAACACAATCAAACACACACTTATTATGATGAATTGAATCCACAAGGTCCAAGCACCAAGGATGACAAGGGAGTTGAGGCCTTACTGAGCCTTGTTTTGAGATGCTATTCTAAACTACAATTACCCCTTGGTAAACATATGAAGATGCCATTTATACATTACTTTCTTGAATTACTTAGCTCATGAACTCAAAATTATGACTGTGTCCCCAGAATAAGGCAACTTAAACTTAGAATTTAGAAATGAGGGGGAAGGAGGAGCTGACATTACAGATGGTAGAGCTATTTTTGCTAGATACATAAAAGAAAAGAAAGAAGGCTATTTAGATAATATCAGATTAATGGTAGCTAGAAGTTGCATAAAAATTATCCAGGATTTCAACCCAAACAATTTGCCATAAAATGCCAGGTCCTCCGTTTTTTCTAACCCCAAACATAACATCATACAAACTGCTAGGAAAAGAGGTTCCATAACACTTCTTGATATTAGAGTACAACTGCTGAATGAACTTAAGGGTTTCAGGGCTCATTTTTTGCTAAGCAAAGATGGAATAAAGTCATATCTATTGGATGGGTAGGATTGCTAAAAGTAAGCACAAATTGTCTCAAACTAAGTTGTTTCCCTTTCAAGGTTATATACCATCTCCTTTAAAAATATGTCGGGATGACCTGGGGCCAGCATGTGGCTAATGTATTTTGGTCTTTTAACTCAATAATTGTGAATGAATACCAAAAAAAAAAAAAAAAAAAAAAAAAACTGTCTGATTGATCACAGTGTTGTCTAACAATTCTCTATGACTAAGTACATAAGTACACAAAACTCAAGAAAGCACTGGTGCACAAGGACAAATATTTTTTGAGTATCCACAATTACACAACTTTTTCTTATTAGTAGGGTTCACAAATGGAACATTTTGCCAGGGTTTTACTGGAACCAATTGATGAAGATTTACATGCATTGCATACTATGTCTAAATGCAACATTTCCCTACCAAATGAATTCGAGGAGTAGGTCTATACCTCAGGATCATCAAAAGCTGCATTGACATCATCAAGATTGACTTCCTCATTTTCTATTTCTTTGATAGGTTCATAATTCTTCTGAAACCATTCATCGTTTCTGATCTCTTCTATCCTGATTCGCTGTTCCATGTCAGAAAACATATATGATCAACAAAACACCAGATATTGTAGCAACAATCAAATATTTCATGTCCTTGTATAGTTGTACGTTATATGGAAGATTGTTCATGTCCATTTAACTTATATTTTTCTTTTTAAGTGCCTCCTCTCTCCTATCAGTTAATGTAAATGAATCCAGGAAAAAAAAATCACATAGTGGAATCAAACCAAGCAAAAAAATAACAAAGTCAAGATGAACTAGGTCATTTGCTTCCAAATGGAACTGGTACACCTATTTATCATGCCTGGTGGCACAAAGCCTTCAGTAATGTAACTCACTGAGTAATATATGCTGTAGTGCCCATATAAGTCCTATTTATGCTATAATAGGGTATACATTCCACGCATGATTACATATAATCACAATACATCGGTCTTCATGTCATGGACTATCGTAGAAAAATTAACAAGACTTCCATAAGACAGTTCATCCAACTCCATTACAAAGATAAGAAACCAGCAAGTAACAAGCTTGTAATAACTCCACCCATTAAATGGTATATGCTGATCAGATCAAGAACATTACTAAAAATACAAGAATTATGTTAGATTCCTGTTTGGGATATTAGCCTATTACCAAGTACATAAATCCATATCGTTAATGATGAAAACTCCTATAGCTTTCCAGCTTGAATAAAATTGGCAAGATATGACATAGCAAACAGTAGTTGTGCTTGTACTTGTTGAGCAGGCCTTATGGCATCATGCTAACATGTCACAATTATAACCTTAACAAAGTTCTTAGTATAGTATCTGCAGGGTTATATAAGAGCACTGTGCTAGTGAAAGTTAACAGCATAATAATGCCCTATGTCATGATAAGGTACAGCTCATAGTAAGTATCTTCCATATTGTCGAGCTTAACTTACTGTCTCTGGATTTGGGTCAAGAATTCTACGAATCAGTGATTTTGCAGCACCTGAAAACCAGGCTGGGAATGAATATTGTGCACTCTCGATCTGCATTAAGAAAAGAAGGCAGCAAGATATAGAAATTCCATTCCACAAGAAGAATCAATTATCTAAGATAAAATTTCTTGTTAAAACCACGAGTAAATATATATGGAATTGAATACAAAGGGTGAAAGCAACAAATAGCCATCAGCCGCAAAAGGCAATAAGTAGCACTCTTATACAAACATCTCTTATAAAGGGCCTATGCTTATTTCCTTCGAATTTAAACAAGACACAAGTTACAAAGCAAAGGAGTTCATATATGCCAAGTTGTAGTTGTGCTACTACCTCCCAGTCTGTAGCATTAACAAAAGAATGTATATACTTCCTTTTTTTAGTGCCTAATCTCAAAAGAGTTACTGGCTTGTAGTTAAGAGCCAAACCTTTCCATAAAGAGTAGTCAAGTCCACTTCATCAAATGGAAGATAACCTGCTAACAATACATATAAAATAACTCCACATGACCACGTATCAGCAAGCGCGCCATTATATCCCTTATGACTGAGAACCTGGTCCAGTGAACATGGGGCCACAATAAGCACAATATTTGTCATGTAAAGGAAGCTGAATTATCATGAAAAGAATAGATAGTTATTGGTTTTCCATATTTGAAACTCTAGTTTGCAGCAAATCTACAAGTTCTCTGGACAATCATTAGCAGAACAGAAAAATTGTGAACTCCTTTATTTGGACAGTTTGGTAAACAGAATAATAGATAGATACAGGCATATGGATTTCATTATTTTAATGAGTCAACACTGAAATCCCCTTCCGCCAGGTGACACGATCCACATTAAATAATCATGATACATCACAAGAAAGAATGGCATTTTGTCAGCCTGTGTGCATGTTAAATGCTTATTCAAGTGGCATAATTAACTTTTTTTCAAACTGACACAACAAAGAGATAGTAAAGGTTATTCACCCTATTAGCATTCGGTATCCACATACAATCACTAAAGTACTAACATCTTAAAAGCGGAGAAGTTATATCTTAAATCACCACTTTGTTTCAGTGGCAGGTTTAATAATAATTCTTAAAAGAACTAAGTGTATGATTCAGTTGTACCTCGGGGCAACATAGTTCGGGTCCCACAGGTCGGTGCGTAGAAGGGAAGATCCCTACAGTTGACCCACTAAGCATTAAAAGAAGGGAACAAAAAAAACACGGTATAATGAAGCTTCACAAAGATACACACCTGAGCAGGCCATGCACTGAGTCCGAAGTCTGAAATTTTAAGATTGCCCTGAGAATCAAGGAGGAGATTTTCGGGCTGCATGCATGTAAAATCAGATTAACAATCCCAAAAATCATGAAATGCGTTTCTTAATAACTTTTTTTTTCCATCCAATAGTAACCTTCAAGTCTCGATGGTAGACTCCTTTCTTGTGACAAAAATCAACACCATCAATAAGCTGCTGAAAGTATCTGCGTGCATCTGCTTCATTGAGTCTCCCATGACGGATCTGAAAATCATATGTTTCAGTATCATCAGTTTCCTTTTCATGTAAATATATTGTTTGAATTGATCCTAACTAATATAAAGTCAAATAGAGCAACTGAGCAAGTACGTCAATTCAAGTCTTCAGATTAGTAGGAATAACACATTCAATGGAATTAGAATCAAAACCACAAATACCATCCACAATTGATGGACCATATAGTAACATGTTCATTTTTGCCAATATAAACTAAAATACAATGGCTCTGAGGGAAATGTGTGTCTCTTCAATGTCCAATGAATTTGCCCTCTTACTGTAAAAAGCAAAGGTACCAATTGAATATCCAAGATGGAATGTGACCAATTGAATATCCTAAGATGGAAAAAGTGACAGGCATATAATCTAAACAACAAATCCATGGAACTAATATTTATTTTTCCTAGATCATATCAAAAAAAAGTAAAGAGTGAAAAGGACAGTTAATAGTTAACCATAGCAGTCTTACAATTTTATCGAATAGCTCGCCGCCAGTGATGAACTCCAGAATGATAAATATCTTCTTCCGGCTTGCCAAAACCTGCACATAACAGAATGGATGACACGGATACCTTTTTTTAAAAAAAAAATGGCAAGTGGTAAGAAAGATGTTAACGAATGGTTATATTATAAGGGATAGATAAGCTTGCCTCGTGTAGCCTAACGACATTGGGATGCCTAACAAGCTTCATTATGGATATCTCTCTCTTAATCTGCAAATAAGAACCGTGTGCACGAAGGTAAGTCACCCTAGGACATGTATCAATCCAGCTAGCTTGTGCAGCCGTACATCACAAAGTAGTACAGCTATTAATTAATGTTTAGAAAAAAAAAAGATGCGAAAGAAGCAGAAGCAGGCAAGGTACAACAGTTTGCGAAGCATCGATGGCACCATTTGAGAAATTCGTCCACAGAAACGGGCATAGCAAGGATTAAAATCCACGGCATGAACCTACTGAGCGCGGAATCAGTGAGAAGAGAAATGCCTCCGCGAGCCATCCCAACAACATTATTTGGGGGGAAGGAAAAAGACGGGGCCACAGCTCGGTCACCTCACCTGTTCGGCCATCTTGTGCTTGAGGATGGAGGAGCGGTCGAGCACCTTCATGGCGACACTCTCCCCGGTCTCGGTGTTCTGCGCGAACTTGACCTTGGCGAAGGTGCCTTCCCCGATGGTGCGTCCCACCTCGTACTTGCCTACCCGCCGCAGCGTCCCGCCGCCTCCGCCGCCGCCCCCCACCATCTCCGCCGTTCGGTGGCGAAGGAGTCGCAAGACCTGTGCGGGCGGAGTAGAGCGGCCGCTGGGGAGAGGCAGGGGAGCTAGCTGCTCAGGTGGCCGACACCACCGTTGAAGGGAAGGAGATTTCGGGAAGAACAAGCCTCGCTCCTTTTTTGAAGGTGGGTGAATTGGGGGAATTTCTGTGGGCACTGGGCAGGAAGCCAGCCAGTGAAGTTTTTCTACTGGCTGGGGCCTCGTTTAGTTAAACAAAGTTTCTAACTCTTTTTCTCTCTCTCCATCACATCACATTAAATACACCTGGGACTATGTTCGAGAACTTGGTAAAAAAAAATAACTAATTATTCAGATGAGTTGCAAAACAAACGAAAGTGCTCTGAGGAGTGCAAGGACAACTTGAGAGACAGTTGTTTCGTGGTGGTGGCTTGGTACGGCCCGCTCCCTTTTGACGAGGGGGGAGGAATGAGTTGACTTTTTTATTGATTTATTTTAGGCCTGGTTTGGTCGAAGAGTATAAGATTTCTGTTTGCTCCACTTTTAGGAAATGACTCTTCCAAGATACTTCTAGGAATTTTTACGGAAAAAGTCTTAAAAAGGTTTCTTTATATTTGGTTTTGTAGAGACTAAAAGAGAGTTTTTTATTTTAGTCCTCATAGCGAAAAAGTTCCTAAAACAAAACATGGTTTCTTAGACTTTTGCGCGCGGTATAAAATGGAATCAAATGAGACCCTATGCCACATTCATTGTGTTGTTGAAAAAAGAAAAGGCTGGCCTAGCAATACCACCGCGAATTCATGAGCACGTCTTTTTTCTTTTTTTGATGGAAGTGAACCCGTGTCTGTGCTTTTATAAAGCCACATAATTCGAACACGTCAAGGCCGGGGTTGCGTTTCGTCAAAAGGCGCTACACACTCATTTTCCTAAATAATGTGACACAATGTTGACCTGATTTCGTTTCGTGGGGTCCAACCTTTTTCAAAGAAGTCGTCATGTTTTTCAAACAACACTTTCAAAGAGATGGAGAGAGTGGTATTTATGTTTTCAAATGGAGGCACGTCCATTCATTGATGCCCCTTTTATTAGTTATGGTTATACGAGCACTTTTGACTAAAGGTTCATGACAGTTTTGTTATCCAAAACATTATTTGTTATGATCAATATCAGATTCAGGATTTTAATCATGGGTACATATATAATTTATTTAATTCTCTAACCATATATCTAATAATAATAATTAATAATAAATTGATAGTGTTACAGATTAAGGATACAATTTGCCAATATTCATCCATGAGTACATTTTTTTTTAGAAAAGAAAATATATTAATATTTCAGCTTCTCATTATCCGTGAGTACACAAAAGTAATTGTTGCAAAGGTATTAGTTTTTTTGCTTCGTTGGTATTCTTAATGAATCGATTCATGGTAGATTTTTTTTTTTTTTTTTGAGCGAAATCGATTCATGGTAGATGGGGGGATCCTTTGTGCTTTATTGAGCAGTCCATAAAGGGCTAGATTATTATTCTTCTTAATTAATGTCACGATGTTGTACACAAGTGAAATTTAACCATTTATATCAAGATATCTATGGAGATTTTTTTTTTTTTTTCCCAAAGTTGACTGGTTGTTAAAGAAAAACAAGACTCAAACTTCACAAATTTGAAACTATAATGATTGTTTGAAGAGAAAAAAGACTCAACTTTACGTATTAATTTTTCCTAACTCAGTTTGGTACTTTTAGTGTGTATTTTATTTTGGCCTCCTATACTTTAGAAGAAAACATGCTATTTTTCTTTTTTGTACATTTGTTTTATGAGAGATTGCTATTTTCATAAGGTGCTTTAAATAAAAATTGTATTATAGGTACATATACTTAGCATTGTACAAATTTTTGGGGAGATACAGCTGTATCCCCATGCACCAACCCCGCATCCGCCGACTAGAGGTAGCATCGGGATGTCGATTCGGCTAGATTGAACCGGAATTGACACGTGAATTGGGGGATTGGGGGAAGGAGATGGGGAAGACGGCGATGGTGACGGCGGCGGGTGGGAGGCGGGGCGCGGGCCGCGCCGCCGGCGGGGGAAGGGGGTGGGAGCGGGCGGCAGCGCGGCCCTCCGCGGGGCAAATGGAGGGGAGGAGGGGCGGGGGGAGGAGGCAGGAAGATTGGGATAAAATTTCTTTATTGCTTGTTGCCCCGAAAGATTATGCACTTTTTACTTATATAGCCCGACTAGTGGGACTTGTATCTCAAGCAATCTCTCTAAAGGTTTCCTTATAGATTGGAATACCTTTACAAGCATGTCCTATTTATTTATTTCCTAATAAGGGTCTCCCTTTATAGATGAGATATCCCCTTGCACACCAAAACACCTAAAGATAATCCTAGATATTTTTCCTCCTTTTTCTCCGAAATTAATTGCCAAGAATCCGCGGGAGGGAGGGACGGCGGGCGGGGGCTTGAGACCCGGGGGCGCCGGTGCCCCTTGGGCCTATCGAGCCCGCCCTTTTTGGGCCCTATTTCACGGTCATGACATCTCCCCCCTTCCGACCGACCGGCGTCCCTCGCGCTGGATGAAAGTCCATTCTCGGAACACCCGGTGGAGATCTCGCCCCCTCGAACAATGAGCTCAACTCGCAAAGACGAGCCGACCACCGCACCGGGTTCCCGAGGATCATATTTTCCCTTGTACGCTTGGGATCAAACTCCGTGAGATAGTGAAGGTTGCCGGCGTAGCCGTGGTAGATGTAGCGATGAACAGACGACGCCTGGCCGGAAGTCGCCCGACGACGCTGCCGCCCGCAGGGAGCTCCCTTTGGGACACCCACATCAAGGTGCCGATGCACGATGTCGCGAGGTGGGCTCTCCAGGAACAAGAAACGCCACCGGGAGGAGCGTTGACGAAGAGCGGGAGGAGACGCCCGGATGGTGATGTCACGGCGGTAGGAGGAGTGGCGCCAAGTTCAACATCGCATCGTACATGAAGGAGCCAACGTCGAACGCGAGAGGGCGAGCCGATGGGCACCCTCTCTACATCGTAGCCGATGTGGACGTTGTCGACGGTGAGGAAGAGGCGATCCATGCCGTCGAGGAAGACGACTCGGCCGGGCCGACGTGGTGGCGCCTCGGCCACATGCCGCCAGCGATGGCGGCGGTGCGGCCGAAGGTTGGCTCCGCCGTGTATGCTCCCAAGGTAAGGAAGTTCGTCCCCGCGAACTCCGCCTGGGCAAGGCCTCCAGCAGATCCGGCAATAGCGGTGAGGAAGCCGGGAGGTAGAACCGCCGTCGAAGAGTAGGAGGCCGTCCTCAGCGTCCATCTTTGGAGCGGCGTCGCGTGTGGTGACGTCGAGGGCGATGCGGCAGATGCCGATCCTCCAAAGATAGCCCGACGTAGCCGGACGAAGACTCGGGTTGAAGTGTCGTAGAGGTCCAAGGCGCCGCATGCCTTGAACGCTTCCCAAGCCGAAGTGGTAGGAATCCCGACGCCACCGGCGATGCCCGACCGAAAGCAGGCCAGGACTCGGGGCGCCCCTACACTGGGGGGGTGGCGCCGATGTGAATGTACTCGGGAGACCGTCACGGTAGTACTGCAGCTCGTGGGTCGCGAAGTCTCACGTCACTCGTCCTAGGCTTGCCAACCAAGGCATGCCAAGGATGACGCCGACGTCGCCGCCCAAATGACATGACATAGGCGTCGATGTTGAAGGTGCTGGCATCGAGGCGTAGAGGCACGCCGAAGGTGGCAGCCCGGCAAGTAGAGGTGGCGCCGGGTGCCAATGGTGATCAGCACACGCACTGGCTGAGTCCGGAGGCCTGCCGAGGTCACCACGCGGGGGTCGATGTAGTTGTGCGTTGCTCCCGAGTCGACGATGATGTTTGTGCCCGTGCCTGAGATCATACCGACGAGGTAGAGAGAATGAGCACCACGTACCGGGAGTCGGGGTCCCCGACGAGGACTTTCAGATCAGCCGTGGCTCCTCTTTGACGTCCGCTAGAGGGGCGTTCGTCGTGATCGCCGGTCGGTAGTCGTTGAAGACCGCGTGATGTCGAAGAGGTGCTTGCACTTGTGACCCCGTGTGAACGGCTCGTCACAGCTTGAAGTAGAGTCCAAATTGCATAGCTCCATCATCTCCTCTCGTGTTAGCCGCTTGAACGGCCGAGTCGGTGCTCGCTGAAGAGGAGGGCGCCCGGGGGCGGCCGCCAGGGTAGGGGCGCGGCGCCCGCCTTCGCCGGTCGCGGCTTGCCGGTGTTGTAGAGGATGGCGAGGCGTCGCCATGCGCCCTCGGGCGAGAGACATGGCTGCCTCCATGTCCGTGGGATTACGCATCTCGACGTCCGTCTTGGCGGTTAAGCCAAGCTTCTTTGTGTAGGATGTTGACCTGCTTGCTGATCGTCGAGGTTTTGCTGCGGCGTGCCATGTGCGCCGGGAACCGCTCGTGTGTATTCATCGACGTTGCCTATCTTCCTCGGCGATGCCCGGCTCTCCGGTAGATTCCGCCCGTTCACCGGGCGGCGGCTCGTTGATGTATTGGGCAAAGCTAGCCCAATCGCCACCGGTTTCTCCCGGGACGACCTCATGTACCATTGTTGTGCTCCTCCCGTGAGATGATAGGAAGCATAACAGACTTGCTCGGTAGCTGGCGTACCTTGTCCCCTGAAGAATTGTTCGCAGCGGTTGATCCATGGGAGGGGATCCTCCTTGCCATCGTAGGTTGGGAAGGACAGCTTGTGTAGGCGGGGCGCGAGACCTGGGAAGGTGTCGACCGGAGGGGGAGGAGGGGGCGGCGCATGCGCCCCTGCTGATGACGTGCCTGCTGGCGCAGCCTTCGGCCCCAAGTAGCCCTTCATCAGGTTCTCCAGATCAGCTGTTGTGACCTGATTGTCGAGGTTCTGCTTGCCATCAGTCCTCTTCTTGATGAATTCACGGGCTGCTGTCTCCAACATCGTCTTCATCTCGATCTCAGCGTCATGGAGTTGTTGGCGACGCTTGATCGATGCTGGATCGTCACCTGAGAGGATAGAGAGCTTATCCTCGATCTTGTCCATCCTGGTGTTGAACTTGGCGAACTCGTCCCCCAAGTTCTTCAACAGCTTCTTTGATTCGGTGTCCATGGTGGTGGGTGGATCGTAGTGGTCTCCGGATACCAGCTGTCAGATTCCGGCTAGATTGAACCGGAATTGACACGTGAATTGGGGGATTGGGGGAATGAGATGGGGACGACGGCGATGGTGACGGCGGCGGTGGGAGGCGGCGGGGGGCCACGCGGCCTCGGCGGCGGCGGCGGCGGGGTGGCCCGCCGGCGGCAGCGGCGGCCCCGGGCGGCGTGCGATAAATGGGAAGGGGAGGGGGGGCCGGTGGAGGAGGCGGCGGGGAAGATTGGGATAAAATTTCTTTATTGCTTGTTGCCCCGAAAGATTATAGACCCCTTACTTATATAGCACGGCTAGTGGGACTTGTATCTCAAGCAATCTCTAAAGGTTTCCTTATAGATTGGAATACCTTTTACAAGCATGTCCTATTTATTTATTTCCTAATAAGGGTCTCCCTTATAGATGAGATATCCCCTTGCACACCAAAAAACACCTAAAGATAATCCTAGATATTTTTTTTCTCCTTTTTCTCCGAATTAATTGCCGAAGAATCCGCGGAAGGGAGGGGACGGCGGGCGGGGGCGCATGCTGAGGCCCGGTGGGGGCGGCGCCGGTGCCCCTTGGGCCTATCGGGCCTGCCCTTCGGGCCCTATTTCCTAGGTCATGACACGGGACTACATGACTCTACGTGAAAATGCATCTTACTGAACATTACTGTAAATAACATGTTGTATATTGTTAATAACATGTTGTATATTGTGCCAGTTTTCTCTCTCTCTATATTGTGCCAGTAAAATTGTAGTAACAAGTGGGGGATCATCTCAAGATTACTCTGATTAAATATTTTTACCAAAAAAAATTGTAATCAATTTTTAATGCTATCAATGCATTTGGCTTTAGGCTCATAAAAAGGTTCACTAGCTCAGTACCAAATGCTAATTGTATATACAGATTTAGGTCCCATTTGAAACACATAAAACTAATATGAATCATGTATGAATTTCACATGAATCGGTTATTCTCTACCCTCACGGCTCCATGATACTGACACACGGCCTCACTAAAAAAACATTGAAACAATCAACTATTTACTATGCAAGATCCTCTGCACTATTGACCCCTACCTATTCACGGCCTCTGTATGTTTCCTAGAGATGGAAGCCTTTCCAATTCACTGGTAGCTCTTCATGCAAGATTCACATCTTTTCTTGATATCTCATCTAGCCTAGATAGTGCATTATGTTCTGAGAATAAGAAGAGGAACAAATAGGTTCGCCCTCTGCTTACATTTCATAGTCCTCTATCTATATGATTGTTGACCTCTAACAGCTTCACTCAAATTTAGGGTTTTTTTTTGCTTACCCAGGAAATGCAACAATGACCTACCACCACAGTCCCAAGACTCCATCATGCAACAAGATCTCCTATCTCACGGTGCCCACCACATGCCCACCTGCACCTAGGAAGAGTACATTGCTACTGCTATGCACCAACCAATGTCAACATGGACCTCCTGTCAGATCATCCTAGGTTTCAGCCATCAGCCTCCAACTCAACGAACTAGAACAGCTCTTCCTTTGTCGCCCAGTGCCAACTAACACCGACTAAGAAACCATTGTATGAATAAAAGGACCCTCTATCCTACCAGTATCTATCTATCTAAGGTATCTAATGGCATGTAATATCTTCTGCTTTTGATTTGTCTGAACATACTTTGCTATTTTTATGCAGTTACTTTTACTTTGCTTGATGACTACTCCCTCCGTTCCATGGAGTTCGTCGTTTTTGACTTTTGAACTTCATGTTTGACCATCCGTCTTATTCAAAATATTTATGCAAATCATAAAATAAATTAACCAATATTTAAGTATCTTCATTGATAAAATAAGTCGTAACAAAATAAATTATATTTGTGCAAAAAATTTGAATAAGACGAAGCATCAAATAAGATGGCACGGAATTTAGGGTGACAAACTCGAGTGGGACGGAAGGGAGTATCTACAACAATATTGTTCTAAAAATGCTCATTGATTGGATTCTTTTTGACAACATCCGTGTAGTAGGAAATAGCACACGCATTGGATCATAAACAAGTATATGTTACGGTAGGTTAGCATCCATAGCATCATGCAGATTAAGGTCCTAGTACGAGTGGCTAGCCTACCATAAGACAAGAAAAGACAGTCTAAATAGTGAATATACAACTAACTCTGTTCTCCTGCTCTTTCACTTCTGGAGCTTGCTGGGCCCAGCATCGACATCATCCTGAATGTTATCCTCCCTTCAACAGCCGGATGGCGTATAGATCTTGGTGATAAGGACACTACCATCTTCATGATAGGTGAAGGGTCAGGAAGTACTTTTTCCGAATATCGTTGTCATGGACAAACTCTTGCCAGCCACACACCAGATGCAGGCTCACGCTTTCTATACACAGAAGCCTTCACGTTCCACGTTCGCGTGTCCCCTCCATCGAGTTGTAGCTATATCGCTGAAATCCAAGGATTTCAGTGAACCTGAGGAGCAGCTCCTGCAAAAGATCCAAACTAGCCTAAAATCAACATGCGACCAAAATAGAAAAAAAAACTCTTTAAACGGAAGGGGAGATAGACACCAGTGCTTCCTCATACCGATTTGGTATGAGGACCTTGAAAATCTCGAAGGTCTGCCATCCTGCCGTCTTCTACGTTTTCCTCTAACCATGCTGCGACCCGTCGCCTCGAGAACTGCCGGGGAGATATGAGTACGGGCATACGCCGAGAGACAAGCTCTGACCAGTCATTTGCATGTTAGTGAAATTGTACTTGTGGTTCGCCATCTAGACCTTGAATACACGCTTGGCGACGCCAATCCCGCGGCATCGGTCCCCGACGATGGCTTCATCCTGCTTGCGTAGGCGCCACTCGAGCTGCTCCACCTTCTCCTTCATCTATTGCTTCTGCTTGACGGTGAATCAGCTACGGACCTGCCTTCCAACCACCGGTATCGCGCTTCTTCACCACGACGACGCCGACCTCGACGGCGCCAACGGCGGCTGCTCACCAATGCAGTAGGCGAGGCAGTAAATGTGAATGTGATGAGATGAGATGAGAAAACGAGATGAATCGGGAATCTAAAAGGATGGAGAAGTGCCCCCCCAATCTTTCATTTCTTTGTCCAGTTCTATCACAAGATTGACTTCTCCGTGATGGGCTTCTCCACTGTGATGGTACAAGTGCATTCTCAAGAGGCTGGTTGTAACAGAACCTTCTAAATTACAGGGCCCACATGCACTTATCATTATCTTTAAGACCTTTGACCTATATGCACGAGTTCCCAATAATCTAGAAAGTGCTATTAATCTTCCGAACAGGATCTCATTAACAAGTCACTCCAGTATTACAACATTTTATTCAAAATACATCAGAGTAAACAGCGGAAGGATTACATAACCATAATTTTACAAACCATTTGTTCAAAACAAACTTAAGTAGTAATATTACAACCCTGAGTTTATTGAAGTAACATTAAACATATTTACATAGACAACCCCGCCCAAGGGTTTACCTCTACTCATCATCCTCTTCTTGAAACACCGTCATGCAAAGGGGGACCAAAACAAGCCTCGCTCATGACCTGCTCCCGCAACAAGGGTCAACGAACCCCGAGTGCGGGAGTACTCAACAAGACTTAACCGATAAAAGAAACAGGAGAAGACTTAGGAATGCGGGTTTAGGGAAACAAGGTAAGGCTTAGCAAGAATCAAGAATTCTTTTTGCGAGAAAAAGCTTACTAAAAGTGAATCCTTACTTTCAATATTTTTAATTCATATTAGTAGCTCATATACTCTAGGTTATCCTACTCTAGAGCAAACATTTCTTTTTAAGTAAGCCAACTTTCTTTCCTCAAAACCATATTCCATCATTTACTACGAAGAATGGTGCGAGGATCAAGTCTCCTTTTCTCGTGGAGCAAACGCCGATTCGAACCGCTTAAAACCCAAATTGGGGATACCTCACCACACGACATATGTAGAACTTAAACTTGCATATGTCAACCCTCACTCGGACCGTCCCAAAACGGGACCGCGGCCCCGCCACCCGAGTACCGTACACCTCCAATCCGGGACTTTAACCCACGAGGGTAACATGTACTCCCTCCATCTCTCCACTCCCAAAGTCTTGCGGTTGTATGCGTTCCCCGATTTGGCTCACCTCCGAGATCTTGGGCTTACTCGTATATGTGGCCAGATAACAAATTCTTGATCCAAGGGCCAATCCACGGGACGGTCCTTAAACGATCAACACGGGACAAGCACGCTAGGTATCCCGCCGGCTTTCAACCTACGTCCCGTCCGATCTCAAATTCATTTCTACTTCTCTTTCTTTTTCCGAAAAAGGTACCATATTCTCATGTAAAGCATTTTGAAGAAACAAATTAACTAATTAAGCGAGGGCTAAGCATCACTAAGCATTTTCGAAATAAAACAGGTTAACAAGGATGGTATTGCAATAATCAAGGATGATAATGCAAAAATTAGGTTATCACTCAACTCCTAGAACTTAATGCAACATATCATAAACATAAGTATAAAAGCTTTGAAAAATACAAAGAAAAGGTTTAAATGTATCCGGGCTTGCCTTCGTTGACGATGCAGGACTCGGGGTCAACACCACAATAAAAGAAATCCTCACCAACAGAATAACCCTCCTCAAAGAATCGGCTCGGCTTTTAACAATCTTGGTCTCGTTCACTACACGAAATAATGTATGCTTCAACATGATGAAATTTAAATATGATGCTTAACTGATGCATGAAATGATAACAACTTGAATATAACTTTCCTTCACGATAAAGTTGCAACCCAACAAAACCAACTTGTTGAACTACTCTAAAAGATATCATCACCATTGCCTAAGGAGTTCTCAAGGACCATTTGATTGTGGTATGATCCAAGATTCACAAAACAACCCCCAAAGTCACACAAAACCTAAATTATTTGACACTAACAATTTATAAATCACATGAAATGATAAAGCATAAAATAGAAAATAATTTAAACATTTCAAAATAACTCCAAACTTTTTATACAAGTAGGACACATCATAAAACAGTACCAAATAAATTTTCATGATTTTTGAATAAATAGAATAATTATTAAAAATCAAGGAAGATGCATTTTTCAATTAAAATTTGTATTTTTAAATCATGCCCAAACTATTTAAAATTCAAGTTTCATAATTTTCCTAGATAGTAAATATGATGGGAAGGCTACACAAAATTTTTTATGATTTTAGAACCCATATTTGAATTTATATGAAATTTGGAAAATCTGACACTATTCAAATAAATGAAATTGAATAAAACATTTCATAAATAAAAAAGGGTTTCGGGTTGAATCTGGCCCAGTATTGTGCACGGCCTGGTACTGTTCATGGCCTGTTACTGTGCATAGTGGGCCGGCCTGCTTTGAACAGTGACGAACCGGCCCGTTGGAACAGTGTTGGGCCGGCCCGGTGAACAGTAACAGGCCTGGCCTGTTACTGTTGATCCCTGGCCCGGCTGGGATGTGCTCGCCGGCGACGACGCGCGGCGCTCACCGCGCATGGCGGCGCGGCCGCGTTCCGGCGTCGGCAGTGGACCAAATGAAAAACGGAAAGAAGGAGGGTGGCCAGGAGCTCACCGCGGTGCTTGGACACGGGTCGGTTTGGACGGGGACGCGGCGGAGCTAGGTCACCGACGACGACGGCGGGCGGCGGCGGCTCGTACTCGGCGTTCCCGTACGTCGGGGCTTTGGCTAAGGGAAAAGACGAGTCGATCACGACTACATCATCAAGATGGAGGGAAAACACGAGGAAGTGCAAGCAAAAGCTCACCACAGCGAGCTGTCGACGGTGAGGTCGAGGGCGGCGGCGCTCCGACCGGACTCGGGGAAGACGGCGACGCGCGGGCAGTTCCGATGGCGAGGGGCTGTGGGAGCGGGCTCAATCGAAGCTCAAGGATGTTGCGAGGCTGCTGGCTAGCTGGTTTGGCGAGAGAGGGCTCGACGGCGACGAACGACGGCGGCGGACGGAGGCGGTTCCGGCGGCGGCGGTTTTCGAAAAAGAAGAAAACGGCGACCCTCGGCGTCCTATTTATAAGAGGGGGAGGTCGGACAGGTGGACAGCGACGTCGCGAAGCTCCTCGGCCGGTCAGTTTCGCGAGAGGACGGCGGTGGACGGCGGCGCGGCGCTTGGCGGCGGCGGTGGCAGCCCAAGGATTGGGTCGAGCACTGTAGCAGAGAAACCCTAACCTTGAATTTGTCAAATTACTCTCAAAATTTGAACTAAACTTGAAAATCTCCAAAAACAAAGTTTGCTTAAAATTTCAAGATCTACAAATTTCATAATTGGAACATTTTCAAATTCGGCCTCGAAATTGGACTTTTTGAAATGGGGTCAAAAAGTAAGAAGTTTGAATTCAAAATTACTTTTAAAATTATATAGAAACTTAAAAACTTTGTACATATCTTTTGTTGATCTCAACAAGATCTACAAACTAGCTTTTGGAAGTTTTGTCCAATTTTGCTTAGATTTTGAAATAAAGAAAAAAAGGGTAAATAGGGTTTTTTGTCGAATTCAAAATTTCTTTTAAAAATTTTGAACTAAACTTTGAAAACTCAAAATACCAACTTTGCTCAACTTTGAAAACTCTACCATTTCACTTTTGTGACCACCCTCAAATTCTTGATAAATTTTGAAATAAAGAAAGAGGGACAAACTAGGGTTTAGAAATTAGGGTTTCCGACAAGGGGATAACTTCCGGATTCTCGATTCCTCTCGCGTCTTTTCGACCGACGACGAAACCAAACGTAAAATAAACTCATTTTAGTTCAATGCAAGACATGGTGGGTTAAACATGCATGCTTTGCAATGATCATGATGACATGGCAAAATTTTAGTTGATTAACACCAGGGGTGTTACAACCTTTCCCCCTAAAAGAAATCTCGTCCCGAGATTTAAAGCTCTGGGGTTAAGTAACGGCAAAGGAAATGTGTCAAGCAAATACATCTCGAACTTGTTCATAAAACAAGTAGGGGTTTACATAATATACACTACGAAGATTACAAAAGATAAGTTACTACTTCTAGTGGATCTACAACACCTAAATAGTGGCAAAGAACTCGGGGAAATGTTCTTGTAAATACTCCTCTGTCTCCCACGTAGCTTCTTCTTCAGAATGTTGACTCCACTAAATTTTATACCACTTGAGTGTCCTTCTTCGAGTAATTCGGGATTTTTGATCTAAAACTCGAATAGGATATTCGAATAAGTCGATCGGGCTCTAGTTCTACCCCTTCAAATCCGCTACTTGATCGGTACTCGAAGGCACTTCTTCAATTGTGATATATGAAAGACATTGTGCACGGCTGAGAGTTGTTCTGGCAACCTCAAACGGTATGCTACTTCCCCATATCGTTCCAAGATCTGAAATGGACCAATATAGCGAGGTGCTAACTTGCCTTTAACTCCAAATCGGCGCCCCTTTCATAGGTGATACTTTCGGATAAACATAATCTCCCACATCAAACATTAGAGGTTGACGCCTTTTTGTCGGCGTAACTCTTTTGACGATTGAGCTGCCTTTAAGATTTGCTTGTACAACTCGAATCTGTTTTCTTACGCTTCTTTAACCATGTCTACTCCATAATACCACCTTTCACCGGTTCGGACCAATTCGGTGGAGTTCTACATCCGCGGCCGTATAGCGCTTCAAATGGTGCCATCTTGATACTTTCTTGGTAACTATTATTGTAAGAAAATTCTGCCAAAGGTAAACATTCATCCCATTTTTCTAAATAGGTGAGAACACAAGCTCGTAACATATCTTCTAGAATTTGATTAACTCTTTTTCGATCCGTCCGGCGATGCGTGGGTGATAAGTGAACTATGAACAAGCTTGGTTCCCAATGACTCTTGTAAATGGTCCTGCAATTTGTCCATAAACACCGAACCTCACGGAGACAATAACCTTTGGTGCACCATGCGGGGCGAAAATTCGTTGCAAATAAAGTTGTGCATAAGTTTGGGGCTCTATAATCGGTCTTCACGGGAAGGAAATGAGCCAATTTAATGAGACGATCCACAATGACCCAAATGGAATCAAAACCTCTCGACGTCCCGGGTAGACCAACTATAAAGTCCATACTAATTTCTTCCCATTTCCATGATGGGATAGGTAAAGGATTCAACAATCCTGCCGGACTTCATATGCACGACTTTCACTTTCACCGACAAGTATCACACTTAGCAACATAACGAGCAACTTCTATTTTCATCTTGGTCCACCGAATCTCTGTTTCAAGTCCCGATACATCTTGTTACTTCCTGGATGAATAGAATATCTTGTTAGGTGTGCTTCATCGAGGATTTGTTGACGTAACTTCGAAAACCTTTGGTACTACCAAATCGATTCTTGAACCACAACACCTCGGCTTCATCAATTCTAAAATGAATGGATTTCCCACTCCTAACCTTCTCCTTGATATGATCTATACCCTTGTTTTCTTTTCGGGCGAGTAATAATCTGGTCTCTAAGAGTTGATTCAACAAAGATATTGGCTAAAGTTCCCCTGTTCAACAATTTCTATATTCGATTTCTCAGCTTCTTGACATAGAGTCCGGTTTCTCAAACTTATTGTAAGACAATTGCAATGAGTTTTGCGACCGAGTGCATCGGCAACCACATTTGCCTTGCCAGGATGATAATGCACTTCTAAATCATAATCTTTGATCAATTCCAACCATTTTCTTTGCCTCATATTCAAATCAGACTGGGTGAAGATATACTTTAAACTCTTGTGATCGGTATAGATATGGCAAGTGTTGCCCGAGCAAATAATGACGCCAAATCTTCAATGCATGGACAATCTAGCGCTAACTCTAAATCATGAGTTGGATAATGTTCTTCATGACGTTTAAGTTGTCCGGAGGCATAAGCAATAACCCTTCTTTCTTGCATCAAGTACACACCCAAGGCCAATACCAGAAGCATCACAATAAACATCGAACGGCTTCTCAATGTTTGGTTGAGCTAATACCGTGCGCGAGTTAATGCCTTCTTTAGAATCTTGAAAGCTTTCTCACACTCGGATGATCGGACAAACTTAGTTTGATTCTTCAACAACTTCGATGATAGGCTTTGCAACTTTTGAAAAGTCCGAAATAAACCGACGGTAATAACCCGCCATTCCAAGAAAACTCGCGAACTTGATGCACGATGGTTGGGGGCTTCCAGTTGAGGATATCCTTAACTTTTTGGATCAATCGCAACTCCGTCACCGCCAACGCATGACCCAAAAATTGTACTTCCTCTAACCAAAACTCACACTTACTGAACTTGGCATATAACCGATGGTCTTCGAGACGCTTGTAACAATTCGAAGGTGCTCGGCATGCTCTTCTTTGTTCTTAGAATATATCAATATATCATCAATGAATACCACTACAAACTTGTCAAGTTCGGGCATGAATACCGAATTCATCAAATACATAAAATGAGCGGGGGCATTGGTTAATCCGAAAGACATCACCAAATACTCATATAGACCATATCCGGTAGTGAAGGCAAATTTTGGAATATCCATAGGTCCGATCTTAATCGATGATATCCCGACCTCAAATCAATCTTTGAAAAGACTTTTGCTCCGGCAAGTTGATCAAAAAGTAGATCAATGCGGGGCAAAGGATATTTGTTTTTAATCGTCACTTCATTCGGTGGACGATAATCAACACACATCCTCAAAGTGTGGTCCTTCTTTTTCACAAAGATTGCGGGACACCCCCAAGATGATGAACCGGGTCGAATAAAACCTTTATCCAACAATTCTTGCAATTGGGTTTTTAGCTCGCTAACTCTTTAGGCGGCATTCTCAGTATGCTCTCCCGGATATTAGGGCGTTCCCGGCTTCAAATCTATTCTCAACTCAACATCTCTCGTACGGCGCGCACCGTGCAAATCTTCCGGGAATACATCCGAAATTCACGTACCACTGGAATGTCCTTTACTTCCTTGACTCAAGTAGCACAAACTCTCTCAACAATCCTCTTAGGAATAGGAAGTTGAATAAGAAGTTGAGAACTGCTATCGGGTATATTTACCTTTATTGTTCTATTCAACACATCGATGACAAAATTTATGCTTTGATACATCCAATTCATACCCGGGATCACATCTATATCCTGATCCTTTAAAATTATCATGTTCGTGGGAAAATCATGCCCACCTAACCTTATAGGTACATGATGTACCATTTCTCTAGTACACATACGTCCCCGGTGAATGTATATGTAAATCTTCTTTTGTTTTCCCCAATTAATATTTCATGCTTCACAACAAATATTCTATTCATAAAGGTATGTGATGTACCGTAATCAAACAATGTAATCTGCGGGGTGATTGGCAACAGAAACATACCCATCATAACGGGCTCTCCTGCAGTATGTCATCAACACTAGTGTAGAATACCCGCCCGTCTTCTTTTCAATCTTTTAGAAACTTGAAAAACTTTGTACATATCTTTTGTTGATCTCAACAAGATCTACAAACTAGCTTTTGGAAGTTTTGTCCAATTTTGCTTAGATTTTGAAATAAAGAAAAGGGGGTAAATAGGGTTTTGTCGAAATTCAAAATTTCTTTAAAATTTTGAACTAAACTTTGAAAACTCAAAATACCAACTTTGCTCAACTTTGAAAACTCTACCATTTCACTTTTGTGACCACCCTCAAATTCTTGATAAATTTTGAAATAAAGAAAGAGGGACAAACTAGGGTTTAGAAATTAGGGTTTCCGACAAGGGGATAACTTCCGGATTCTGATTCCTCTCGCGTCTTTTCGACCGACGACGAAACCAAACGTAAAATAAACTCATTTTAGTTCAATGCAAGACATGGTGGGTTAAACATGCATGCTTTGCAATGATCATGATGACATGGCAAAATTTTAGTTGATTAACACCGGAGGTGTTACAATCGGGTCATGATGGGTTAGGCGAAATCTTGATCTGCGGCGGGCTTTCGGCGCCACACGCGCATAGGCGCACTTCAATCACTCGTCTCATTTATTTGTCCACATGGCGTCGAAACCTAGCAAACCCACTATAGCAACCTAAAGCGTAGGGCTGCTCTTAGAATGTCAACATGACTAGATGAATTGATGTACTCATGATGGTGAGAGTTGTAGTGTTGGAACAAGTCACAAGTTTGGAATATACGATATGGATTTTAAAACTTGTTTTTCATCTTTCTTTTTGAGAATACGGATATGGAGTTTTGGGATGACGCACAAAGTTGCACGACCAGCGAATGGTACTCGTCCCCGTTTGGTTCATGGCGTAGAGAAGCGCCGTAACGTGGTCTGGGCCGGGCCGGAAATGTGAAATTCCGTTGCACTTGGTGCTCTGCCGCGCGGCCCGCGTCTCAGGCAGTTGCTGATGCACCAGACTGCCTTTCCGCCCGCCGCAGCCCACGGATCGCCGGTTGTCCTCCCCGCCGCGCATCCCATGGCGCCGCCGGTCGCCGGCGTCGTGCGTCTCGCCGTGGCCTCCCGCGTGTTAGTCCTCGCCCTCTACCTGCTCGCCCGCCTCCTCTTCCGCCCCTACGACACCTCCGCCACTCTCAACCCACCCTGCCTCTCCTCTCCCCCCTTGCCCTCGGATCCCAACACGCCCGTCTCCACCGCTATCTCGTCGCTGGCCGTGTGGGACGGCGTCCACTTCGCCCGCCCTGCGGAGTGCGGCTACGAGTACGAACAGTCCTTCGCATTCCTCCCACTCCTCCCCGCTTCCCTCGCGCTCCTCGCACGATCCCGTAAGCCCGCTCGTCGCACTTGCCTTCCTCGTCTTCGCTAACGGATGTCAATTTGTGCGCTTTATCTGATCTGGTTGTGGTGATTGATCCTTCTTCCGTGCAGTATTCACGCCGCTACTGCCGATACTAGGGTACAGAGCCGTGCTCGTGCTCGCCGGCTATGTCCTCAACAACGTCGCATTCGTTTTTGCCGCGGCCTACTTCTACAGGTGCTTGTCGTCTGATGATGAGCTTTACTGTTTCTATGCGTTAGATGAACTCTAATACTGCAGTTCTGCGTCTATTTGGGGTTTATTTTTAGCCATTTATCGGTTCTGTTGGGTTCTCTAAACACTTGGAGATTTTACTACGCTTGAGAGCATTACACAATGGAATGCAGTAGCTGTGTTTCCTGCACTTTATTGGAGATGCCAAGTCAGAACTTGTGTGCTGTTCAAGAGATGGTGAGATGCTTGTGGACTCAACTGGGCCCTTCCGTGGTGATGATTAGTTTCTTCTTGCTTGTAGAACTTTATTTTGGTAGTTATAACGCAAAAGCAAAAAATTGAAGTCGAGCACAATCTGTTTCTAGTGTTTTTGTTTTTGAAAGAAAGGTGCCAGGAGCTCTGCCTATTCGCTGAAGATAGAAAGCAAGTTTTTTTGTGAAAATTTGGCCTGAGCTGCCAGGAGGAGGGAGGCCCTCCTAAGCATACATGAACACAGAAAGAAAAATGTGCCCAAAGTGATGAATAAGCATACATGAACACAGAAAGAAAAATGTGCCCAAAGTGATGAATACAAGTACTCAGACCCAAAAACTCCCATGTCTCCTTTCCACTTGTCTTGTTTATCCTTTGGCTGTGACCTCTGATGGCACAAGGCTGGAATGTTGGGATGCAGCATTTCTTTCTTTCTGAATGTTGATTCCACTGAAGGGTTTTCTAGTGGCTACAAGTTTGCATTTTTTTTTTTTACTATTCTTGATACTATTTGATCATATGGTTATAATTGTCCAATGTTAGTAATTGTCGAAAGTTAGACCAGCCCTTTCTGAGTATCATTGCATTACTAAGGCAACTACCAATTCTTGTTGGTGCAGATTGTCTGTGCTAATTTTGAAGGACCAGAAAGCAGCTTACCGAGCATCTGTTCTGTTCTGTTTCAACCCTGCTTCTGTGTTCTACTCTTCATTGTAATGCTCTTCTCCTTCACCAACACAAGAAAAGAAAGTCATGAGTTTGTCATATTATAACAGATAAATTATTGTTTTTGGCAGGTACTCAGAAAGTCTTTATGCACTTTTTTCTCTTGGAGGCATGTTCTACCTGTTTTCGGGTGCTCATACTGTTGCAGTGATAATGCTCGCTCTGTCTGGTTCAGCTAGGTCAAATGGAGCACTTAATGCTGGTTATTTCTGTTTTCAGGCCTTGCTACAAGCATATGATGCCGCTGTCCAAAAGAAAAGGCCATTGGTATGTTCCACTTCAGTTATTTAACTTCAGTATTTGGCATGAAGAGACTAAATGACATACTATATTGCATTATCCTTCATTTCCATAAAGAATCCATCAGCTAAGACCCTTGTTTAATAACTTCTCTTTGTTTTGTCCAGTTGGCGATGCAGGCCCTTGTGATTGGAGCTTTGCGCTCCATTTTCATTTTTGTACCTTTCTTTGCTTTCCAAGCATATGGATATTTGAACATATGCATACATGGGAGCTCAGAAGCATTGAGGCCATGGTGCAAAGCAAAAGTTCCCTTGTTGTATGGATTCATTCAGAGCCACTACTGGTAATTGTTTCTATATGAAAATAGCTATAATTGGTAGTCCTTTTCTTATGCTGAACCATGTTGTGAGATGAACATTGGGAACACTATGGAAACCCCATCCTCCTTGGTGGTACTTTAAATTTTGTTGAAATATTTGTCTGTTCACCATTTCTCAAGGATGTTGATGTTCAATGAGTTTTCTCTCATAAGACAACATTTTTTTGCCTCTATCTAGCATCCTTCCTAACTCTAACTGCTTCTTATAAGTTACTTATGGTTTCTTTTTAGGGGAGTTGGTTTCTTGAGGTACTTCCAAGTGAAGCAGCTGCCGAACTTTCTCCTGGCTTCACCAGTACTTTGTCTTGCGGTTTATTCTATTGTCCATTACACAAAACTGCTTCACCGGCTTTTCCAAACAAGTAGCATCCACAGGCAGATTATCACTGCTCTCGAGGAAAGGTCAGTTGTGTCGTATAGAAAATCCGATGATGTGACAATTTTGAGTGAACCTTCTGGACTTACTAAGAAAGCACAAGGTACTACTGCAATCTCAACAATCTATGGTTTGCTTTGTTTTGAGAGGCTATTGGCAATTGCTCATCTATCTTGATGTCAAGTCTATTTGAACTGACCTACCAAAAAAAATGCATGTATTCTTTTTATATAGTGAGGAGAAGCGTACAATTGAAGTGATCTCTAGATAGACCTTTTTTTAGAAGAACAGTTGGGCATAAAGCCTTGAAACTTTACAATATTTCTTGGACAGGAAACTCTATGATTAAACAGAGAAAATCAGTTGCAACATTACATGATACCATGTCAGCTAACCAAAATATGGAAGAGAATCAGGATGCGTGCTCCATATTACTACTTCCATTCGTTCTGCATCTGGTCTTCATGATATTCACAGCTTTCTTTGTGATGCATGTCCAGGTCAGTATATGATCTTCCTCATTAAGGCAAAGCTTATCTGAAATCCATGGCTTGAATACCAACTTCCGTCCATTTTTATGCAGGTGTCCACACGGTTTCTATCCGCTAGTCCCCCAATTTACTGGGCTGCTGCGCACATTTTGGCTTCTCCAAGCCGGTCCTCCAAAAGATGGGGCTACTTGATTTGTGTCTATTTCATCGCATACATTCTCCTTGGTTGCCTGCTCTTCTCCAACTTCTACCCTTTCACATAAACTCTGGGGGACCCCAGATGTGTTATTATCCAATAGCTGAGCACTTCTGCAGTTGTTGTCTAGATTGTTCATCTAGGTGGGGAACCCAGATGTGTTATTATCCAATAGATGAGCACTTTTTAGGTGGAGTGTTTCCTTACGTACTCACTCCGTCCCTAAAAAAAGAGTGTCATTTTTAACATCTTGTTTGATCATCCGTCTTATTCAAGTTTTTTTTTTTATAAATATCATCTATTTTGTTATAGCTTATTTTGTCATTAGAGATACTTTAATAATAATTTATTTATTTTATATTTTTTATTAATTTTTTTGAATAAGACGAGCGGTCAAACACGATGTTTAAAAGTAAAAATGGTTAAAAGTAAAAATATCATTTTTTTTTTAGACGGAGGGAGTAATTGCTTACCTGGTTCAACTATTGTGCATTGACTACTCGATTCTTGATTCGCTGATGTATTCTTTACATACTCGGATACTCCCTCGTGTCCCTAGTACTGAGCACACACGGTGATATACCTGATTCTTATCTGTTCTCATCAATTACCAATTTGTTCCATGAATATATGATAAGAAAAACTTGTTTTCCTACACAGGCTCGTTTTCCTCATACTAGCAGCATGTACGCGAATATCCTGGGGATCGATCTTCTCCAATTATTTAAGGCAGCCATCTTTCTGACGAAATAACGCCACTGGATTCAGTGGTCGTTGGATCGTTTGAAGAGAGCAGTGCCCATCGCCGTCCATGGATGCTCGTTAGCTAGCCAGCAGCGTCGCCATCGACTTCTAATCAACTGATGCTGACTCCGATCCAACAAACAACAGAGGTGCAGCCCTCAGCTTGCGAGTACTCCATATGGACAAGGACATGACTGATATTTCCATGCATGAAATGGCCATTTCAAGTGGTTTCATGTCCACGCACGCAATGTCGTATATACGATCATGTCCAGTTCTCCATGACGAGCGAGCAGTGTGGTGGTGCTGGCGTGCTGCCAGGATAATCCATGAGATGAGAGTATTATCATTAATTCTAGTTGATGCTAGTTCACTAGTGTGAGTTACACTTTAATTTATTCCTTCAATTGGCTAGTTGGTTATTAACTAGTCCCATATTCTGCAGTTGGCGAGGTGGCACTCGATTGATGATCAATCGTTTCACCTAAATTCGTTATCAGACCACCCTACGCAAAAAGAGCAGTGCCGGTCGTTATCGATCGAGCGCTCGACAGTTGCGTGCGGAGCATGCACGAAACGAAAGCATTGGAATCCGATGCAGGGAAAGCTGCATAATTAAACTACTACACCAATCTAGACCATGGATCAATCCATTGCGCTTTGGAATCGACACAAAGCGAGCAAATATTGCTTTCGATAAGAGCATAATGTACGTGTTTTTTTTTTTTTTTTTTTTTGCTGTTGCGCGTTTTTTATTAAGTAGAAGAAAGTTCAAACTAGTTACAAAACACAACGGTAATCAAATGATTACCGAAGCGCAACCTAATTTCTACTGGATGTAACATAAAGGACTACATGAAACAATTTGCGACCAAGCACAGACAACCGGAATACTCTAGACTCATGCAGAAGCCAGCAACCCGGCGAGGTGCGTGTTGCCAGCCGCACACCACGCATCGGCTTCCCCCTTCATGGCGGCAGCAAGGTGCAAGGTAGAGGTCGCCACACCATCAAAGGTCCTGGCATTCCGCTCCTTATATAGGAACCACCCAACCAAAAAGAACAAGGAGTCAAATCCTCGACGAATAGGCTTTGCTATCTTTTTCCGAAAACTGGAGCCACCAGGCCATGAATCCTTCCTCCACGACCGTGACCACACTCTGAAGTTGTAGTCTTGAGAGGATGATCATCCAAACCTCCTTACTGTACGGACAACCAAGAAGCAGATGGTCGATGGTTTCTGGCACTTGGTCGCAGAAGATGCACATGTTGGAGTCTTGCACGCCACGACAATGACGGCGGTCTGCAGTCTAGCACCTGCCGTGCATTGCCAGCCAGTAAAAGAAGAGTACTCTGGGTGGTGCCGCAACCTTCCAGAACTGCCGAGCACCAAGGACCGGCGATGACCCTAGGAACATAGCCCCATAAGCCGAGGCCACAGAATACGCCCCGTCCACGGAGAGCTTCCATTCGAAGACATCAGGTTGATTAGACAACTGCACCAAGTCCATGATATCACACAGATCATCAAACTCATCGACCAAGGCCGAGGATAGGCCACCTCTTATGTGTTGCACCCAGGAGTCCTCATGCAAAGCTTGAGCCACACTTAAGTCCCCCATTTCCGAGGACTGACAGAAGCAAAGACCACACTATGTCTTAGTAAGAACTAGTTACACACACACTCCAAGGTCATATGAGATTAACATAATCTATATACTAAAAGTTAATATTTATAGAGGAGTTGTTTTAAAACTAGTAACTACTTTCTCAGTTCTTGTTTACCCTATCATATTAGCTTTGTCCTAAGTCAAACATTATTGGCTTTGATCATCAATTTCCAAAAAAAAAAAAAAAACCTTTTAGTTTCATAGCATAGTATGAATTATACATTATGGTAGTATTTCTGATAGTAAATCTCAAAACCATAAAACTAATGTGATGAATCTATATATTTTTTGAAATCGATGATCAAAGATACAAATAGTTGACTTAAGACAAAGCTAATATATGACATGTAAAAAAATAGAGGGAGCGTCTTATATCGTTGAGGATGTTGTTAACAATCAAAAGTTAAATATATCCCTTATTGTCTTCAAAAGGCAGCTTCTGCTCCCATATATAGCGACATTGATTTTTTTAGAAGGAAAATGTGTTAATCTTGATGCATTACACCGACCCTTTTACAAACAAAAATCCTAAGAAAAGAAAAATTATAAAGAAGTACAAAACTTCGCTCATCTTCCTCGAAGCCTTCGGAGATCCGTTCGTCACCGCCGCCGGCCGCTTCCCAATCGTCGTCGGGCACGAGCCAAACTCCACAAGGTGGAGGCCGCAGAGGAGGGCTTACTTCGAGGCGAATCGGCCGAGTACACCGCCTCCCAGGCGCATCGGCCAACTCCCGTACCCACGACGCATCCTTCGATTCCACCGCCCAGTAACCCGAGCAAAGCTCGATTTTCACCATAGATCATCTTCCTCAAGATTAACGTGGGTCAACAACACCATCACCTCGAAGAAGACGACGATGTGCCGACCCTCGACTCCTGGACGGGTCTCCCACCTCTCCGTTGACGCCGGAGAAGATCGCCATCGGAGAACGTAAGAAGCCGGGAGAATTTATTCCGCTAACGTCGCCGTCGCTTCCGCATCGCCGGCACCGCCCGAGGAAAAAGCAAACCGCAGAGGAGCCACGCTCCTCCCGGCTAAACCTACCTCCACCGTCGAACATCGGCGGCAAGCAAACCCTAAACCTAGGACACGGTCAAGACCCTATGAAGACAGTCTGTTGAAGAGACGGACCACTCTCTCCTCATCACCGCCGGCGGCGTGGCGGCCGGGAGGCGAGGAGCGGGGCCCATACCCGGCCGGCGGCGGCGTTTAAAGCTTTCGCTTTCTTTTTCGCGAGCTATATAGCGACATTGATTGTGTTGTGCGTAGGAGTACTATTGTTGCAATATATATTGTTGTTCTGGATGATATGATTTGTACTCTATTTGTCCTAAACTATAAGTTATGTTAGGAACCTTAGAGAGTCAAAACATCTAAAGTTTGATCAAATTTATATGATAAGATAATAACATTTACAATACCAACTAAGTATTATTAGATTTCTCATTAATTATATTTTCATAAATTACATCTTTGATGTCATAAATTTTAATATTTTTTAGTTTTGGTTAAATTTAAGATGTTTTGACCTTTTTATTAAAATTCTTATAAAATAATTTGATTTAAAAGCGGGCGACGAATCATGCACCGGCGAATTCCACATTTCCACCTACTGCACATAGATGGCGCCAGGGTATGCCCAGCCACCAATTCCCGCCGCCCTGTTTAGAGCCCCAAATTCCCACCAAAATTCTACTATGCAAAAAGAAGATTCCCCATCACATCAAAATGCCGACATATGTATGGAATACTAAATGTAGGTAAAAAAATAAACTAATTGCATAGTTTAGATGTAAATTGCGAGACGATTCTTTTGAGCCTGGTTACGCCATGGTAGGATAATATTTCGCCACTAACAAAAAAAACACGCTTCAAAAGATACGATGTGACATCTTATGGAATTTTGGCCCAACCTTTGGTGATCTAAACACACCTGGGGGCCGGCGTAGGTGATGCCTGATCTTTTGGAGATAATAAAAGAGGGCGACGAATCATGCGCTGCACCGAGCACGGTCAGATGGAGTACCACAAGTAGCAGTAGTTGTACACCTCGCCAGCGTGCTTTGACCGCCGCCACGCCACGTCTTGCGTCGCCACTCGCCAGAGAGGTGGAGGTGTCCGGATAACGGCGCGATCCGCGGCCCCGGCCACACGACCCTTTTGTTTTTCAGCGGAGCGCTCACCGGCCGGCGCGAGTGCCGGTATGTCAGCGGTTTGACCTTGGGATTGTGTCCGTCGCCTGGAGCCATGGACGGTGGCAGCGTCGTCTCGTTTCTGCCTGTGGAGTGACGGACGATGTGCAAGAAGCCTGGACTTGGACCGGGAGGGAGAACGGCCGCTGTCAGTTTGGTGTGGTGAGAGCCCCTAACCCAAAAACCCTACCCGTGCCGTTGGGCCCAGGCCGTGGGGACGGACAGTTGGGCGTTGCCGACAGCCGCCCGTACGAGACAAACAAATGGTGGTGGTGGCTTCTTCTTGGAGCATTATTTCAGCGTGGCCGACGTGTGGGCTCACCGGCCTCCAGATTACGGCACCACGCCACGACAAACACGCGCAGGATTACCATGAGACGAGTCTCCCGTGACACGCATGCCTGATTGACTTTTGGCATGCATGTCCGCGTCTATCCTGTTTACGTCTCGCTTACCAAATCCTGAACGAGGAGCTCTTTAGTCAGGACAGAAAAATCACCTTCCAAAGCACCGCACAAACGTGCGTTTATTACGGCGGCTCATTTTTTGCGCGTGAGCTTTTTAACCTTTATATAAGCAGGTGAATAGAAGCAGGGCAACCGTGGAGTATTTGGCTGGACTTCTTCTAATATGGTCAAACACTTATTACGGCGGCATCAACACAAACAGACACATAGCCAGGCTGTCGACATTATGCGCTGGTACTTAACCCGCGGCGCCATTTGTGCAGATGATTTACGAGACGAACCACAAATAGAAAAAAAAACATAAAAGGTGGAAAAAGAGTTAGTGTTGGCCTCAAATGCAATCTATTTCCGGCCAGCTCCAGGTCCAGCTCCAGCAGCATGTGTGCCGGCTGGACGACCAGCGAGGCATACCATTTTTGCTTCAACAACCGAACCGGCGAGCCGCGAGCCGAGCCCATCCATCATGCATCATCCCTCCACGCCTGCTGCCTGCACGAAACACGTTCTGATACGTGGCACTCCTACTCCACTACAACAATCATAAATAAAAAAATAAATTTGTCAAAAACTAGGAAAAGTATATAAAAATGTAACGAAATAAAATACTAATCCGTCCCAAATATATAATCGCAGTCGTTGGGATCACACGTTTAGGGAGGCCCCACGTTCCTCCTCCATCTCCAATGGGTCCCGCGCGTTCAGGGCAGTATATAAAAATGCTCGACCCAACGCTTCCGGTTCACGTCTCCTCCATCTCCAGTGGGTCCCACGCGCACTCTCCCGATCTCCTGGCTTTCTGCTACGCTCACGATAAACGCGATACGCAGCAGATCTGCCCGTTACCACTGCTCGTCTGCTACAGTATACTAGCTTAACTACTCCTAGAGCCTAGCGGAAGACGTAGCGGCCGCGGTGCAGTCGAATCGGAGGCAAGTCGTAACTGCTGCATTGCATCGATCTCCCTCCCTCCCTCCTCCTCTTCCGTTCCGTTCCTTCCCATTGACAGCACAGCAACAGCAACCAGTAGTAACGTCTCCTTTCCCGTCGAACGCCCCACGCCGGACCCCAGCGACCACAAGGGAACAAAGCCACCACCCACAGGGGAAACGAAAGGGACTTCCGAGTGCTCTGCTGCTGCTGATCGACGCCCGCCTGCGCCAGCCTGCGAGAGAAGAGAATAGAGGGAGCAGTCCTCTTCTCCCAGTGCCTGCCAGTGGAGAAAGCGCAGGGTAGGACTAGGAGCAGTGCAGCCCAGTACAGTACAGCTAGGGTCGCCGGCGTCTACCACCGTGCTCCATCGCCCGCGGAACTTGCCAACTTGGAGCAGAAGCGCCAAGACGAGCACGAGGAGCGGCATTCGCTGAAGGAAGGAATGATGACGGCCTGCCGCGCCTCCTGCGGTTAATTAGGCCGAGCACAACCGCTCCTCCTCCTCCTCCAAGGCTCTTCTTCTTCTCTTGTTCCTGTGAGTCAGGTCAGGTATGTGCCGTCCCATGTTCCTCCCTCTCTCCCTCCTCCGCAATTTTCCGCTTCCAACACTTCGGGTTGTTGACTAGTTGGAGTCAGATCTGCTTCACCGCACCACTCCATTTCCGCCTGCTTAATTCCGTGCGTTTTTTCTTTTTCTACTCCAAAGTCCCAACGTTTGCCTGCCCGCTAATTTTTCCTTTCAACTCGATCTTCTCGCCGGCCGGCCGATTGGAGTGGAGCTGGACAATTTTGCGGGCATTCTCTCCAATTGACAACGAGTTAGCTTGTCTTTCCGAATAGAATACACCAGCCAGTACAAGCCATTCCATTGACGGGGGAGATCGTACTTGCAATTTGGGGGCCGCCGCTCTTTCTTCATAGCTGCGTCGGGTTTTCAGTTACTAGTACAGGGCTACTCCGCTAACTGCTAGAGAATTGGCTGGCAACTGCATACAACCATGTATTTCCACTGCAAATTCACACCATTTCCTTCTTTTTAGTGTGCTCTGCTCACGTACCAAATGAGTTTCATTAGATAGATAGATTCTGAAAGTGTATTTTTTTTATGTAATATAATTCACCGTTAACTGGAAACCCATTGTATTTCGACGGCGGGAGTACATGTACCGAATTTTTTAGTAGAAGAAAATGACAGCGCAACAATTGGATTCGGCTTCCATCGCTTTTTATTTTTTTTATTAATTATTACTAATATTATAACGCCTTTCCTTCTTGAGCTGACAACTTAATTAAAGTCGACAACTTGGCCTGCCCTAATGATGCCACCTTTAAAGATTTGCTTCTATAACCTTTCTTGCTCCCGTCTCAACATTTCCAGGATGGCTTAACGCTTCACACGGACGTTTCCTTAGTGGAAGGAATTTATGCAAAGTTTATTTATGCCTTTTCAGCTGTCACGCCTTAATTCCGAACTTATTATAACCTGGGAGCATTTGCCATTATTTTTACTACCCCAATATTGTTGTTGCAATCGTTGATTCTATTATCCTTTGCACTGGAAGCTGCTCAGCTAGTATCTTTTGGGTTTGATGTGGACACTTATACCACCATGTTCGTTAGTACTTATCCATTGCATATCTCATAGCTAGCCTATAGGAAAGGAACAGGAGTTTGGGTTCGCTCACGATACGATCATTATCTGGCTTCATTTGTATGGCTGCACGCTACCAAACCTTTTCTTTTCGGTTTCTGATAGAAGTGCTGTCCGACCGCCCGTGTCCTAGAGTTATAACGTGTGATAACTTAGAATTCTATTTCACTTCTGTGATGCTCAATCATGAATTGCTTCAAGAGTTGGTTATGTCCTACTTCTATTCACCGTTTTTTGTTGACTCATTTTTGTTCCGACTAAGTCAATAGTTTTTGCTCACTGCTGCATACATCTGGCATGGCAATGACTGAGTTCATTGCTGAATTGCTGATAGGTTGCATGGTTTTCTAATGGAAGTATGGAACAACATACGTAAAACTTTTTCTATGGTAGTTTATGCCATTACACTGGGTGCACAAGATTTTTCAATACTGATTGCAGACAAAGTTTGATTCAACTTGTGGTTACCTAGAAATGGTTCTGTGTTGTTTTGTGTCTTCACAATGACTTTGCATTTCCCTTTTACACTTTAGACTGAGTCACCACATGTGGTTTTTGCGTCTCGATTGGTCATGTTAACCTCGTTGTTCATCAATTCTTACATTTGATTTTGTTTAGGATTGTATTATTGTTACATCATACTGTCTAGTGGTCAATGGTTGTGTTCTTCCTGATATTTTGCAGATAAATTCAATAGGATTTCCTCCCAAACTGTTTAAGGACAACTATGGCTACTATTCAAGATATAGGACTCTCGGCGGCTATCAACATACTGGGTGCTGTAGTGTTCCTACTTGCGTTTGCTTTCCTTCGGCTGCAGCCAATCAATGATAGGGTTTACTTCCCAAAATGGTACCTGAAAGGCTCAAGAGAGAGTCCAAGTCATGGGGGTACATTTGTCCGGAAATTTGTCAATTTGGACATGCGTTCATACTTGAAATTCTTAAGTTGGATGCCTGCTGCTCTCAAAATGCCCGAGGATGAGTTGATTAGCCATGCAGGCCTGGATTCAGCTGTGTATCTGAGGATTTACTTGGTCGGGTATGTGACTCATATACCATGTACTGTAGGCATGTTTTAGCGCTTTTGGTTGTCATGTCATGTTAGTTTCTCTGTCTCCAATTGCACCTGAGGTTGGGCATTATTGACTATCAGTTTCCATCAATAGATAATTAGGTTTCCGTTGGTGTAGCCATAGTTGTAAAGATAACGTTGGTTTACAAATGGGCAATCAACCTACAATGCACATTGATTATTGTATTCTGCTATACTCCAGACACATGAAAAGGTAGGCAAAATAATTAACTGGTGCTAGATTCCTAGGACCTAGTTACATTGGCTAATTCAGTGCTAGATCTTTGCTCTATTTGTTATATCAGCTAATCTACTTTAGATCTTCACTAGTTTGCCAATTGTATCTGCCTTCAGGATTTCAGAAAAGGGAATTTACTTGATATGTCTACTGTTTATCAGTCAAATATTTCTGTTGAATCAAAACATTTGTTGTTCCCTCATACTTTATGTTCCTTTGGTTCACTGATTGACACCCATCCCATTTCTTCTTTACCTGTACTTAATTACTTTGTTTCAATTGTTGCAGACTAAAAATATTTGCTCCAATCACAGTTCTAGCTTTCATTGTTCTTGTCCCTGTTAATTGGACCAATGATACTCTGCAATTCTCGAAGGTAGAGCACAGCAACGTTGATAATCTCTCGATATCAAACATACCAGTTCGTTCTAAAAGGTTAGCACTTGTTTTTGGTTTTGGAATGTATCTACAGCTCTAGATGAAGATTATGTGATGAACTGCTATCCAGCCTCTTACAGATGGTTTTGGAGAGGAAAAATGTGGGAGATTGCACATGAGAGAAAACTTAGGAGCCAGAGTTCATAACGTAGAATAAATATGACAAATTTGCACTTAAAAACATTTCAAGTTCAAGCATTAGATTTAGGGAAATGGTTTCAGATTCTAAAATAGTTTCAAATTTACACTCAATACACCTGGTCATTCAAATTAGGGATTTTAGTTTTGAGTTCACATTGACTTCTAAGGAGTCCTAACCAATTTCTCTTTGTGAAGGTTTATAGCCCACTTGGCAATGGCTTATGTTTTCACATTTTGGACCTGCTATGTACTATTACGTGAGTATGAAATAGTTGCAAAGATGAGACTGCGATTTCTTTCATCAGAGAAACGCAGGCCAGATCAGTTCACGGTATGGCTAACCTATGATTGAATTATGCCTTGAGCTCGTAGTGCTATCCCGATGCTTAAATGAGTTAATTTTGATGTTTGTGTTGTTACCGCAATTCACACAGATTTCAAGATGAGAACCTGTTCTTTTTTCCCTGAACTGATCAAGTGGATTTTGTTGTTATGAGTATGACTTGTTGAATGCACTTAATCAATGATTATCTTTTAGGTCCTTGTGCGGAATATACCGCCTGATCCAGATGAATCAATGAGTGAGCTTGTGGAACATTTCTTTCTTGTGAATCATCCTGATCACTATCTGACGATCAGGTAATAATTACATAACATATTTCATGAATATTCATGTTATGATCCTTACTTTATTCTAGGAATGTATATCATGGTATTACCATGTTTGTACAGATGCATGTTTCACAATTTTTGGTAGACCCTTGTTTGCTTCATTTAAGTTTGGTACATATGATTCCTATTTTGATGGATTTTTTTTATTCCTTGTAAAGTATATTTGAATGGTTATTTGGAAATATCTTTTTCTGTAAAACAGAATCAGCCATGCTATGTTATATTTATTGCATTGCATGCACTTGTTTTGTAGGTTGTTTACAATGCAAATAAGCTTGCTAAATTGGTGAAAGAGAAAGCAAAGATGCAGAATTGGCTTGACTACTATCAGCTGAAGTTTGAAAGAAATGCATCTAAAAGGCCTATTACTAAGGTTATTCCACAAAAATAAACCACAGCTGCTGCTTTCCTTTCATATGGTTTCATTATCTTTGAATCAAAATATGAACCCTTCTGTTTAAAATTTTATTCTAATTCTTTGGAACTCTCTTCTGCTGCAGACTGGATTTCTTGGTTGTTTTGGTACAAAGGTGGATGCTATCGAATACTACACATCAGAAATTGAGAGGATAGAAAATGAAGTGAGTTAAATTACGAACTACAGCCATCTGAAGTTATAACTATGTCATTTCACAAATAGAAGGATATAAACCATTAGGTTTGATAGAGTTGGATCATAGCCAAATTTGACACAAATACATAGTTACACACTATATTTCAAACATGCACACATTAAGCAAGTTAGCTGTATATGTTTTTTCAGAATTTGTTATTGTGTTATTTAGTGACATAAGATGTGCTACTGAGTTATACTTATGTATTCTGCATGCTACATAAAACCTAACTATGATACAACTGCCAGTAATATATTTGTCTTTCACAATGTTGCATTTCCTTTTCTTTTAAAACAAAAGGAAACCTATCCTAAATTGTCAGATTTAACCCCTCATCTAAATGATATTCAGGAAGCAGAAGAGCGCGAAAAAATTGTAAAGGATCCCAAATCAGTTGTCCCAGCAGCATTTGTTTCCTTCCGATCACGTTGGGGTGCAGCAGTTTGTGCTCAGACACAACAAACCAGTAATCCAACTGTTTGGTTGACTGAATGGGCTCCAGAACCTCGCGATGTGTACTGGGATAATTTGTCTATTCCATTTGTCTCCCTTACAGTTCGAAGGCTGATAGTTGCAGTGGCATTCTTCTTCCTGAACTTCTTTTATGTGATCCCAATAGCATTTGTTCAATCCCTTGCAAATCTTGAAGGGATCGAGAAGGCAGCTCCGTTTCTGAAGCCTCTGATTGAAGAGTACGTTTACTTTCACATGCCATACCTTCTCTACATTTTTTTTTAAAAATCAGTTCTACGGCTGTAGTTATATTGCTCGTTTTGAATTCCCTTATTTTGGAGGTCACTGCTGCCGCGTATTAATGTCATCTAACTGACTATTTATTTAACTGGAACAAAATAAGTTACTGGAAGGAAGGTAATAATACTAAATTGGCAAGCCTTTTTATTTCTCGAACATGCAGGAATCATACTCGCCAGTGCTTGATTAGAAAACCGACCTCAGCCTAAAAAACTAATAGCCTTCTTCTGGTATGAAAGCGAGTAGATGTGAGACACCTCGAGCCCCAGCAAAACCCCATAACTGACTCCTCTGTAGCAGGTGGTAAAAACACCAGCCAGACTAGGAGAAACTCTGACAAAGACACATCGATTACAATGGCACCAAATTGACCAAGCCCCCAAATTGGCATTGTTTCTTCTACACTGTTATATGGTCACGTTCCTTAATATCCTCATTTCTGAAACCTTTTAATTGAATTGTTTTTTTTTCTTCAGGAAGACTATTAAATCATTCATCCAAGGTTTCCTTCCAGGAATTGCTCTGAAGATCTTCCTTATATTGCTCCCAAGCATATTAATGTTTATGTCTAAGGTTGAAGGATTGACCTCAATATCTTCACTGGAGAGAAGATCTGCATCCAAGTATTATATCTTCATATTCTTCAACGTGTTTCTGGCAAGCATTATTGCAGGATCTGCTTTGGAGCAGCTCAAAACCTTTCTTCGTCAGTCAGCAAATGAGTATGCCCTTGGCAATCCTTTTATGCCATGCCATTAATCATTATCATCATTTACATTATAGAGATGCATTAACATAATTACAAATTGGCAAATAATTCATCATCTATACGTTTGGCTTTATGAAAAGATTTGAGATAATTGAGATACATCAACTTAAGCTTTGAGATAATTATATTTAAGCTAGAAATATTTATCATCTATTACATATAAAACAGTGACCAACCATTACTAGAAGTAGCTATTAGAGAAGTTGATATGTTAGTCTTTGCATATAGCACATAGGTGGGAGTCTTTTTCTGGAGCTGTGGCAATAAAATTTATGCTATGTCTGACTGGGTACAGTAGATGGCCATGCAGCCTGCAGCCCGGTGGCCGGGCCCGCGGCCCACTGTTTTGGCCCGCCCGGAGGACCAGGTCGTGCCTGGGCCGCACCCTAGAGCGGCATGGCCCGATAAAGTGACATGGCCCGTTGATGGCCCGGTGCGCTAATAAAATAACATCCTCACCGGCATGTTAACATCCCCATCGGGCACAGCCCAATATGTGAAGGCTTGTTGTGCCATTGGGACTCCAGTACTCAAGCTCCTCGCGCTGACGACGATCCGGTGTGGGCCGGCCACCTGTGGGATCCACGGGGTGGTCTAGGTGGTCCACCCGGCACCGCCACCTGCCTGGCATATAGGATATAAATAGAAAATAAAAAGAACATGCATGTCATGCATATAGGATATAAATAGAAAATACAAAAAAAGAAGAAGAAAAGAAGCCGAATACCCCCAGCCTCCTAGGTGCGGGCACATTACGCGGGCGTGTGGCGCCGACTCAAAGGGCACCGTCTCGCTCTAGGGTCCGCTCGCCCGTCGCGGCGTCCGTCCTCTTCCTTAATGGGCTTTGCGGCTCGCCACGGCCGTCGTGCCGCCGGGCCTCGGGCCGACACGAAACCACCCTATGCTTAAAAGTTGGGTCGCCATGCTTGTCGGGCCGGCCCTCACACGAAAACGCCCGGTGTGCGGCGCCACGGGCACCTCGCCTCGCGCTCCTCCCCTTCCTTATGGGCTCTGGCTGTTCGCCAGGCCTCGGGCACGAAACACTGGTCGTGCTTGTCGGGCCGGCCCGACGTACGGGCGTTCGGCATGGGCCAGGCCGCCCGTAGCATGGCCCGTCGGCCCGTGGTGGCCCGTGGAGGCCCGGCGGCGTGCTGGCATGGCACGGCCCAATGGCCATGTATAGGGTACACTGGATCTACCAGTACTCTGAATGTTGCACAGCGCTGCAGAACCTAGGGTTTAATAAGTTTGCCATGATGTAACTGTACTTTAAGTGCTCACAGTATGGACATAATATGGATGCAGAAAACATCCCTAAAATCATTCATATATTTACTTCCTGCATAAGAGGTAACAATACTTCAATTTCCTTCGTTTTGAAACTTTCTTAAATGCATGCTAATTTTCAGGGCCAGTCCTGAATATTTCTGGACCTAGAACAATGCTAGAATTTTGGGCCTTTTATATAAGCATGACAATCTCATTGCTAGTATACACACACACATATCAAATAGTCATCTGAAATTTATAGAGAGTTTTGCTGCTGACATGGTCAATATCAATGACATAGTCCTGCTAATATTTAGAGGGAAACAAGTATTAACTACAATTTCATAAAATTGTGTAGCGTCATCATGCGTTGGCTGTACATTAGTACATGATAAGGGATCATAGGAAAGAGATAGAAAAATACAGACGTTCTAGTACCAGATTGCTGTTGTTGCATCACGTGATCACCAGTTTCATCTGTTCTAGAGTATCATCACGTGAAGAAATCTAAAGAAAGGAATTAGAGAAGTCGCCTACTTGCGTTGTTGTGTTATTGCGTTGCGTGATCACCGATTTCATCTGTTCTAGAGTATCATCACATATGTATATTTGGGCTGAGTATTGGTACTCATCGCATACCCTATGAGGGGCCCATCGGCGAGATGGACCTGGGACGGCTGCCCCTCGCGCCCACCTTAGGGCCGGGCCTGCTAATTTTCAGTGTATTCTCCTTTGTTTTCTGATATGGCACTAATTTGAAGATCCTGCTATTAACATGTCATACTTGAGCTCCTTGATTTCTCCTTTTATGTGTATGAATTCATTGCTATTATATAATTTCTTCATTTACAGAATACCAAGGATAATTGGTGAAGCAATTCCAATGAAGGCAACCTTTTTTTATAACATATACAATGGTTGATGGTTGGGCTGGGGTTGCTGGTGAAATATTAAGATTGAAGCCATTAGTGATCTTCCACTTGAAAAACTTTTTCTTGGTCAAGACTGAGAAAGACAGAGAAGAGGCAATGGACCCTGGAAGTATTGGTTTTGACTCAGCTGAACCTCAGATTCAGCTATATTTCTTACTTGGTCTTGTCTATGCCGTAGTGACACCATTTTTGCTCCCTTTTGTACTGATATTCTTTGGGTTTGCGTACGTTGTATACCGCCACCAGGTAAGCAAGCATATCATAAATGCTTTGCATTTCTCACGTGTTTTCTGTAGCATTGCATTTGGCATTGTGTTGTTCATCGGGCTGTGCTACATTTGCATGTGCATAATTATAATAATTCTTATTCTTCTAATTAGTGTGTTGCATGTGTTTGGTTAGAGATTGACTTACCCTGACTTGTATCTTACACAACTTCACTGTTTCAGATAATAAATGTGTATAATCAAGAATACGAGAGTGCAGCAGCATTTTGGCCAAGTGTTCATGGACGTATAATCACAGCATTGATTGTATCACAACTGCTTCTCCTTGGATTACTTAGCACAAAAGGCGCTGGCCAGTCAACACCTGTGCTCCTTGTTCTTCCTGTAGTAACCTTTTATTTCCACAAATACTGCAACAACCGCTATAAACCGACTTTTGTAAAATGCCCATTGCAGGTATGTTTCCTTTCAAATTCTGAGAGTTAAAAACTCATGAATATATGTTAGAACACTAATCATGTTTCTTTTGACATTAACAACTCCTTGGTGCATCTTCAAATAAACATGAAGAATGTTGCTTCTAAAATTTATTGACTTTTGTTCCCAGATTTTTAACGTTAGGTTCGGTATGATAGTTTGCCAAATTGGTTGAGAATTAAGGCGTCGTGCCATGGAACATGACTACCAACGCATTTCAATTTTCTTACCAGGAGGCAATGAAGAAGGATACCCTAGAACGTGCCAGAGAGCCAGGATTTGATCTCAAAGGATACCTAATGAATGCCTACATCCACCCGGTGTTCAAAGGCGACGACGACGACGAGAAGTTCTCAATCTCTGATGAACCAGAAGCAGAGCAAGTTCTGGTACCAACCAAGCGGCAGTCCAGGCGGAACACTCCTGTGCCCAGTAAATACAATGGGTCGGAATCACCTTCGCTTCCTGAAATTGTAAATGATCAACGACTATAAGATGTCTGCGGTTTTCCTATGTATATATATTGAGTAAAGGATACAATAATGCTGTTGGATGCCTCTAGTTTATACATAAGCAGTGATGGCCAATATATTTATGCACGTGTTTCTTTGCCGTGTGCCAATTGTCTTGGATTATTTCTTTCACCCTTGCTTGCTTGTTGGTATTGTTGGCCATAACTGAATGATAAAACTCCTTCCTTGACCCCTAAAATATAGTTAGGCTTTCTTCTTTGCCCCTTTTAGATTCAAAATATATTACCATTTTGTCCTGAAAACTAACTTTCCTTATATGGCCACCCATTCGTCAGATTTGGTGACTAATGGTGTTAAGCGGGGGACAAAATGATAACTTTACCCCTAGGTGAAATAGGTAAGCTGAGTTTTTATATTTTTATATATTCCATTTTGAGATTATTTTTTTAAACTATTTCGTTTGGTTTGAGGTTGTACCTTCAACTCATTTCCCAAACCATGCGAAAAAAAAAAAAATATATGAAAACTAAACTTACCTGTTTGCCCAAGGGTAAAGTTGTCATTTGAGGCTGTTGGGCACGCCATCGTCGGAGTCCGGCAAGACAAATCTGGCGGCCCGGTTTGGCTCGCTATCCTCCCTCCTCTGATGCTGACAAGTGAAGTGACAACTATGACCCGTAGCTAAGAAGCCGAACGTTACTCTGTTTTCTCCCCTTTGAAAATTGAAAAGGTGACTATATCAAAAGTGTCAAATCATGCCAATATTACTGCTGATAGAATAAATAATTAAGAATCCATTTTAAATAGATTTATCCCAAAATCACTTGTAATTTGAATTAAAATTCATAAGAGTTTATTGTTTTTTAGATGATTTGACTTTAGGGTATTGATCCAATTATCAAAAATCAATGTAAAATGTATCCATTCTTTTTAATTGGAATACCTATAAATTATACTCCCTCCATCCCACAAATAAATACAATTCTAGGACTTCTACAAAAAATTTAAATAAATGTTATTTATTTTAGTATAACTTATGTTTTTGTTAGAGATATTTTCATAATTATTTATTTATTTTATTATTTGCATCAAAAATCTACTTAAGACAAATGATCAAAGATGAATTGTAGAAGTCCTAGAATTGCATTTATTTGTGGAATGGAGTGAGTAGATCAACAGGTTATGGACAATTTGAATACCTATTAACTACAGTTCAATAGGATATGAATAAACGGTTTGGCTAGTGAGTGTGCAGAAAGTGAGATTTAGATTATCTACTGGAGATGTCCACTGGGTCAGAGACTCGACTGATGACAGCGAAAAGTAGAAGCCAGAACAACGAATCGGAACCCAGTGAATTGCTACAGCACGGGCCAATAGAACCTAAACTCACATACCTATTGCGCTGTACGGTTTATCAAAAGGAACCGGTTTAGGAGATAGGTAACACCGATATGTAAAAGACGATTTATAATAATTTATTTATACAGTGATAAAATACAAACATTACACCAACACCAATGTTTAATCCCATGGAACACCACAAATGACAAATCACATCGAATTTCTAGTCCCAAGCGGTGGGTGGTTTTCAATCCTGGAATCTGCCACAAATAAACTTCACAGCTTCTGCTGACCAATGACCAGCAGAGGCTCAGCTCAGATTAGCCCAGTGCCAGTAGGTGATCAGCTCTTCTGGTGCACAGCAATAAGATGAATGTCCATCTCCTTCAGCATGACCGACCGCCCACAGGAGTCACATGGTGCTGTCCTGGATCCGCAGATACTCTCATGCTCAGACATGTTTCGCAGCCTGTCACGAGCATCAGCGGGCTCTCCACCAGCATGGACTGTGTCACCACAGAAGCGGCACACAATCAACCGCAAGGGGCAAGTCGAGGATTGGTGCTGAACCTGAAAATTAAACAGCAGGATTTAGTCTTACTAGAAAGAAAAAAAATCTTTTAGAAACTAAGTCGGCAGTGTGCCCCTAAACCACAAAGAGAGAAACTTACCATATCTTCCTTCTCCAGGACCACCCCACAGGGGCACTGCAACGGTTCATGGAAGACTTTCATATGCTTCTCCATTTCTCTCTGCTGGTATGCTTTTCCACACCTGTTGCAGTGCACATGATCTGCTGCTTCTTCCTTCCGAAGAACAACTCCACACCCATCATGTGGGCAGGCGACATTGTGTCTCATGCAGTATGCCTCATGAAGATGAGCAGACCGGCTGGCTATATGGCGCTTACAGTTCTTACACAGCACTGAATCAACATCAACACTTCCCGAGGCACTAGCATATTCACCAATCCTTTGGCTAGTAACATCCTTGATAGCTACAGAGAGCTGGTACTTAGAAGTCCCTTTGAAACCATAAACTCCGATACTGTAAACACCACTGACCAATGTAGCATCCCGAGGTTTGAGTATAAGAACCTTTGATCCCATTTCATGGGAAGACCACTCATGTCGGTGTTGCGTTGGGAATACTAAAGGATGCCTTGAAACGTAGATATCAGTGTCGCCACCGCCGCCGCATCCGTATCTATTTTAACCTCAATATTTGCACGCCCAGAAGCTACTTTCTCACTCACATTTTCTTCAACTGAAAATTTGTAGTACCTGAACTTTCCTTCTTCCACAACACTGGATTCTATGTTTCCAATCACAAGAGGCACAAGCACGTGTTGGTCCTCTTCGTTGTCCAAAACTGAATCTGATCCCTCAATGTCAACTTCAACATCTGTCTCTAGGACAGATACACTTGATGCAGGCTTGAGTTCAAGAACCTTTAACTTGTACTGCAGCTGCCCATAGTTCACCACAACAGTATCGTTTTCAGATAGTGTTGCATGGTTCGCGAGTGCTGTTTCAAGGACTGCTCTATGGTTAGGGAGATCCGAAAACCCGGCTCCTTCTGGCTTCAACTTTGCATATGTTCCTTTGGACAAACTGATGTATTTGACTTCAATCAGAGGGACCTCTGGGGTGTCACTCCGAAACAGGTTGTTCCAAACTTGCAGCGGTAGTTCAGCAGAGCCTTCCCTTGCAGTGAATTCAAGAACACCACAACAGGTTGCCTCCGTGTCTTGTTCCATAGCGGCACCTGGGACAGTGTCCCTAACCTTGGACAACCTGAAGTACATGGGACCTTTATCGAGAGCTCCTTCATCAGACAACTCCTTAAAGGAAGATGGTGGCAGCTTGATCTTATCCCCAGGGCCATGGTATCGAAGTGCCTCAAACATGTGCGAGAATGAAACCCCCTTCCCCAGCTGCATCACCTCTTCCATTTTCTGGTCAGCCTGTATCATATAAGGAATACAAGAAAGGATTAGATGAGCACCAAGTAGAAGAACACAAGACCAAGACTGCAGCCGTCCAAAGATAATCAATATCAGCTGCAGCAACTAGTGCAAGTAGCTTAATCCAAACAATCAGTAAACGAAAATCCTGACTGGTATTGGCTAGAAACCGAAATTAATCCAACAAAATGGAAAGTTGCCCTGAGGCCCGATCAGGTTTCTGGATCAAAATGTTTCTTTTAGGGTATCAAATTGAGAGGACTGTCGCGATCGAATTGGGGAGCAAAGTTTATCGACAAAACAGGAGAGAGAAATTTTCACGCAAAACGAATACAAGGGTTCGGGTTTCTTCTCGCACGCACAGGGATGGCATGTAATGGAGTGGAGGTGGTTTCCTTACCTCTTCCTGGGCGCGTGCGGCGTCGAGTCGTCGCTCGCGGTGGGAGGCCTCGAGCGCTTCCCGGCGGCGCGCCGCCTCGGCCTTGGCCCGGCGCTCGCGCTCGGTCTTGGCCTTGGCGCGCTGCATCCGCTCGCGCTGCTCGCGCTCCAGCTTCTCCCGCGCCTGCCGCAGCTCGAAGTCCATCCTCAAATCCCTTCCCTGCCTGCAATTCCTCGAGTCCTCCGATTCCGATCCCGATCTAAAACGAGTCCCCGGCTCTTCTGGGCAATCCTCGGCGGCGGGAGGCGCGGGGAGGAATATATATGGTGGGAGGGCGTCCGGGGTGGGTTCCGGGTCGGTGGCGGCCGGAGGAAGAGGAAGGTTCGGGAGAGATGGCGTGCGTGTTGTGTTGTGTGCGGTGCGGGGGGCGAGGAGGACGTCGTCGCGTGCCTGCGTAACTGCGGACGCACGGCGGAGCGGGCCCGGGACGTCAGTGAATGAAGCGGCTGTAAGCGTCAATCAGGCGTGTACCGCTGATCGGGAGCTTTCAGTTTTATTAGGGCACCAGCAATGGGAGGGAGTAAGAGGGTTAGTAAGCTGCTATTTCTAGGAGGATACATTATGAGCTGCTTGAGATAAAGGTGGGAATAGTTATTACCCGAGTAGTTACTACCGGGGAGTAGGGAGTAAAAAAATTGTATTATTTCTCTCAACCGCATGCAAGGTCTTCTAGTGCATGCATGCATGGTACCCGGTTGGACATTGTGAGGGGTTGTGGGATGCCTACTACCACCTCCCTCGACCTTGCTACCACCCATGCTGGATGCACATTGGGTTGCTCTTATGGGCGCCTGAATCGAGGCTCACTTCGAGTCCGACATGGTTCGCGATCGATTCCGGTCCTAGATTTACTGTATGTATCATCATCCATATAGCTTTTGAAGGGTACAATTTGTCTGTATAGAACAACCAGTATCAAGACATTACATACGAGTACATTGGCTTATATTATTAGGTTTAAGAATTATGCATGCAAGCAAGCTGAGGTCTGACCAAAATAAAATCGAAGAAGCCCACGATGGACGATTAGTATGTTTGAGTAGGACGTTCTAAGGTGAAGATCAAAGTTGCTAAATCACTGTTAGGACGTTCTACAGCTTGGCAATACCATGTAACACGACTGGTGCCCATGGGTGTGTGTGTGTGGATACCTATGGGGGCCATGTGTCATTTATCCAAAACTCTTGTGCATGCATGCAATTAAACACAATCTTATTTCACCTTGCGTCCCATGAGCCCGCATCGACGCTTCGTCCTAGCTCCCTAGCATTGGGGCAACCAATCACACCCTAACGGATGCTAGGATCTCTTTTGGTATGATTTACTATCTCGACATGCTAAACATAACTGCCTAAGGCCTCGTTCGCTTTGGCTGGGATGACTCGAAACGTGGCCCGTTCCAGGTGGATCGGCCAGACTCGAAATCAATACTAGCCCGACAGGGAATGGTTGTTAGGTTAATTTTGGTCTGAATCACAGCCGGCATGTTTCTAGCCTTTTCTTTGTCTCATCGTCCTGGTTTGAAGTCCGGCCTCCTACACTGTAGAAGAAAAATAGAGCCATTTTTAATATGCTGACCAAGTTTTAATGAACCACTAGGATTCACTTGATGACAGCCCAGGAAGAAAAACGAGCTCATTTTAAATCAGGAACAACGAACCGGGACTAACACGGCTTGATCGAAGAAGCACCTGGGTGAGTCGCGAAGCCCTTTTACACTAGGAAGGAGGAGCCGCGATTTCTGGCTTCTCGACGTCTCACGGACGCTGGCGAGCGGTGGCGCAAGCACCTTTTCTTCGCGAAAGCACCCGAGTGTGAGTGACGTGCGTCGATGGCCACTGCGATAGGCCTACAAGCCGGTACTAGTTTAGCTTTATTTTAGGAGATTTTTACCATGTTTAGGAATAATGTGTCATTTTGTTAGATCCAGAGGTTAAAAGTAAGAGGAAACCAGATGGGAGGAACCTAAGTTGTGGGCTAGAACAAAAATCATGTGGGACCGTAAACCAATCAGAACTAAATTTGGAGCGTTTAATGGTGCTTTGATGTCTGATGATGATTCCTAATGCCCGCACTGCCACGAAGATTGTCGTCGCGTGATTGACCGCTGCCATTTCCGCCTCCTCGGCGCGATGGTCGTGCCGCCATAATGCACAGGTCGCGCCTCCTTGCCTCGCGGGCCGCCGTCTGCTACCTGAGCTCATTGCACCGTCAGCCTCCGCCCTCCATCAGCTCAGCGGCGTGCGCCCGCCGCGCTTCGCTGTCAGCCCGTGTTATTGCGGTTGACACTGTCGGTTGGTTAATGCGGTCGGCGATCTTTGTTTTCGCTATCATCTATGACGGTTTATAATTCAAACCGATAGTGTTTGTTGTAGTAACACTTGCCGGTTTATTCGTCATTCATTGTCGGGCCCATGCTAACTGGTGTTTTTGTTTTAATTCTTTTTCTAATTTTAAATTTATTCGTGGAATTCAGTTCTTTTTAGATCCCTAAACGCATCATACATTAATATCGTCAAATCATTCAGAGGATCTAATGGTAACATACAATAAACTCACATAATGTTCTACGAAACTAAGCCTACATCAACTTCTAATTAGAGGAGTCGAAGCTATTTTGAAGGAGCTAGAGCTCTGCCAAACAATGCCCTACAAGAAGTCGAAGCTACTTTGTCATTGTTGGAGACCTTGATAAATGACTTACATAATGGTTCATCATATAATTGTGTATTTGTAAGGATTTTATGTTCAAAATTTTATATAAACTGGTTCAACATGTTTTGTCCTATGGTACAATGCACTATAATTACAAAATCACTTCATCTTCATAGTTTTTTATTTAAAAAGTATACAACTAACTTTACCTAGTAACTTAGAAGTATACTCCCTCCATTTACTTTGATAAGACATAGTGCAATGACTTAATTTGGAACTATAACAAATAATTTGTCGAATAATATATGATGATAGCTATGGGCCACATCACCATATTTTTATAAGACACGATGCACATAACGATACACATCCGTTCTATAAGGAATTGTTTGTACACTTTTTTTCCACCTTAATCCATGTGTGTTTGGGGTGAAATTACTATGTATCTAGACATATTATTATATTTAGATGCATTACAAATAATGGATGTACCAATAAAATCAAAGTGACATATAATTTGAAACGGAGTAAGTATATTAGTTAATTTTACATCCCAACATAACTCTAATATACAAGGATTGAGGTGAATACAGAGTGTATAGTAAAACAAGGCCTAAAGTAGATCAATTATGGCCCATGACATGTGTCCTTTTCCCAATAAGAATAAGAATGTAACCTAAAGATGGCTCTAAGTGGCTACTTTCAATTCATCAAGCAACTTACGTAGAGCTTGTCTTGACAGATCGAGTTTGCACATACATGCAAAAGTAATGCCTACTCTATCTTACCCAATCCATTCGCTTTGAGAGTAACATTTTTCACATCTTACCCATTCCATTAGGATTATCTAACTTTTGAGTGATGCCAACCTTTCACTAGATCATGAAGAGCTAGAGCTTAGCTCAACAAGCGAAGCATAGGTTCCATCCTTTATACGCATCAGCTCTTCGTGCCTGCCTTTCTCGGCAACTACCCATCCTTGAGGACAGCAATGATGTCTGCACCTCTGATCGTGGACAAGCGATGTGCTACCACCACCGTTGTTCTACCGACCATCACCTGGTCCAGCGCCTCTTGCACCACTCGCTCTGACTCTGCATCTAGCGCACTTGTTGCCTCATCCAGCAGGAGCACCTTGGGATCCTTGATGATGGCCCTTGCGATGGCAACACGCTGCTTCTGCCCACCTGATAGTTGCATTCCTCTTTCGCCGACAATAGTGTTGTACCCATCAGGCAAAGCAGATATGAACCGGTGTGCATTGGCTACTTCAGCAGCAGCAATAATCTCTTCTTCAGATGCTTCCCTTGCTTCCCATAAGCTATGTTGGAGCGGATGGTGTCATTGAATAGTACAGGTTCTTGGGAAACTAGTCCAACTTGTTGTCGAAGCCAGCTAACCTTGAGGGCTTGAAGTTCCACATCATCAAAGAGGATCTTACCGGAGTCTGGATCATAGAACCTTTCAAGTAGTGCGATCACTGTGGACTTGCCGCTTCCACTCTCCCCAACTAGTGCAATAGTCTGCAAGTGATAATATCAGCAAAATTAGTTTAGTTCAAAATGTGTATAATATTTTTTTTGTTTAGATCTAATTTGACCTTTCCAGAAGGAATGCTTAATGATAGATCCTTCAAGATTTGAACATTTGGTCGTAGCGGATACTTGAAGCACACATTCTGGAATTCAATCTCACCCCTCACACTTGCAATGGTGATACCCTCCTCACAGTTGTAATCAATCTTAGATTCTTGGTCAATAATTTCGAAGATGGATGCAGCCGCATCATTGGCCTTAGTGCTGTCTGCACCCATTGCACTTGTTCGCGAGATTCCATTAGTTGCCAAAACCAATACAAAGAAGACCTAAAAGTCACTAGATGAGTTTTTTACTAACCACATAATAATGTGAAACAATCAATTTTACGCAGAATGTTAAGAATCTGATCTCACCCTAAACACTTCAGGAAATGTTGCCGTTCCTTGCTGAACAAACTTGGCACCAACATAGAAGCACAGAGCATATGTAAAGTAGAAGGCAAGAAATGAAAATCCAAACCCCAAGCCACCAACAACACCTTCCCTTATTCCTTGATTTATCGGAGATTTACATTTCTTTTCATAGGTGTCCATCACTTTCATCTCAGCAGAAAATGATGCTACAGTTCTGATGCCACCAACCGCATCTGTAGCTACTTGACTTGCTTCTTCATATTTCAGCTGCATCCCACCAAACAATTAGACATAAGATATTTGCCATTCTATAAATACTCATAGAAACAACACTTATGGTCGATCCATATCATGTACCTTCGCATTTTTGTTGAGACCTTTAAGGAACTTCATTTGAGCATAACCTTGGAAACCCACAAAAGGAATTACCACAGTGATAATCAATGCCAGCTTCCAGTTTGCAACTGCTGCTATTGTGAAGCCTGATATGACAGTGGATATAGTCTGAACATTAAGTGCTAAATTGTCCCCAACAAGTCGCCTAACATTCGTAGCATCAGTTGATAGCCTTGTACCAATTGTTCCACTGAAGTAAAATAAAAAGGAAATTTACGTTATGAGTGATGATGGTAGTTGTAGTGCTCACTATGATATAAGTTGTTCATAAAAGGCATTTGGTCATAATTAATGATTTTAAAGGAAATTTACGGTATGAGTGAGGTCGACATAATTAATGATTTTTGTAGTGTTCAGCATAAAAAATACAAAATCAGATTTTAGCACCACTGGATTGAACACAAAAATATATATTCAAATATTTTAAAATATTTAGCAACAACCATGACACCGATTTTGTAGTTATACATGAAAAAATACCAAATAGAGGAATGTTTCTTAGAATACAGGAAAACATGTTATTTTGAAACATAATGGATTGGACACACCTTGAGTGTTCAGGTTTATCAAACCAGCTGATCTCTTGTCGCATTATGCTTTGGAATGTCAGTGATCGCACGCGCTCTACAAGCTTCCCACCCGCTAATCCAAATAGGAAGTATTCTATTGGAATAAGAACAAATGCACAAGCACCCAGCACAACAAACATGCTTGCCCAGAACCTGGAGTCCTTTAGTAGTTCTGCCGGTGGCTCATAAAACACCTTTATAGCAGTTGAAATTAATGTGCCATATATTGGAAAAATGACTCCATGCATCGCAGCAGTTATAGAACCAAGTGCAAGAACAAGAGCTTCAGATTTGTTCAGATAGAAAAGTCTACCAATTGGAGCTTTCTTTGTAGCTCTAGTCATTTTGTTCTCAGGAGATCCATTAAGTTCCATAGGATCAGGTAGGCTAAGTGGAGCAGCGGAGTGCCTACCACTATGCCCAAAAGAGGAAGAACCTTTACTAGTTGATCCCTGCCTGGAGATACTATGGCTTTTTGGTTTGCTATTGGTAGACCTCGAGCCAGAACCATTTGTTACTATGATATTAGGGTCAACGCTTGAAAACTCTGCCCCTTGTCGTGTCTCTTGTAGATGTATCAGCTGAGAGTAAGTACCATCAGGTATCTTCATTAGTTCTACATGTGAGCCTGCTCAGAGTTGATATAAACAAAAGTTACTACCTAAGCATGCAGCTCAAATGTCATGCTGAGCAAAAAAGAATGAATATTTTATTACCATACAAAAGAACTATTTTTTTGGATGATCATAAGAGCATATTATGGCTATTACATAATCAGTAGATTGACTATCTGCTATCTGTCAATTAGTGATCAGAATCATCTTCCATTGGTGCTTTACATGATTTTCTATTTATGTAAAATAAAATATGCTCATAAGAATAAAAATATGGTTGTAACTTGTGTCCATCTATTCATTTGGTATAAATATTGTACTTTGCTACCTACAATCTTATAGGATAGCATATGGGGCAACATGGGAACAATTTTTTCCTAGTGATTAATGAAAAACACATCATTTCTAGGATTTTGACACATTATACCTTGTTCAACCATCTTCCCATGTTGCAGGACAGATATCACATCAGCATTCTTCACTGTGCTTAGGCGATGAGCAACGATAATTGTTGTCCGTCCTACCATTACCCTATTCAAAGCTTCTTGAACTATCCGCTCAGATTCCATATCCAATGCACTAGTTGCTTCATCAAGTAGTAAAATCCTAGGGTTCTTTACCATTGCTCTAGCAATTGCTATTCTTTGCTTCTGCCCTCCGGACAATTGAGTTCCACGTTCCCCAACCAATGTGTCAAGACCCTACAATGTTCACAAGATATACTGATTTAATGTGTGGCAAAAAGTTAGTGAATAATTAACATTGTGGGTGTATTATTTTATACGTACATTTGGTAACTTATCAATGAATTTAGCTGCATTTGCAAGCTTAGTTGCTCTCCTGATCTTTTTTAGTGTCAAATTTTCCATTCCATATGCAATGTTTTCTCTGATTGTAGTTGAGAATAACACTGGTTCTTGGCTGACGAGACCAATCTTTCTTCTTATCCATCCAAGGTTCATTGTTCTAATGTCAACTCCGTCAATCAAAACTTGTCCAGCCTGTGGATCATAGAACCTCTCCACCAAACTGATCACGGTCGACTTCCCACTACCACTCTCCCCAACTAGGGCCATAGTTGTGCCATTTGGTACTCGCAATGAGAATCCATCAAATACTAAATGTGTAGATCTGGTAGGATACCTAAAGTACACATCCTTCAGTTCGACATCACCTTTTATGTCCTCCAATATGACACCAGTGTCATCATATATATCAATATCTGGTTTCCGTTCAATTGTCTTGAACATTCTATATGCTGCTCCTTGACCTTCAAAGAAAAGTCTGTTATTGATGGAGTTGCTTGGCCTAAGGACCTGGAGAATAAACATATGTAACTAAAATTAGAAAAGGTGATTGGTTAGAAAAAAAAGAAACTATGGAAAGACCCTACTAAACGGGACATGAGATTCATAATCTATTTGGGAAGTTTTCTGTTGATATTGAAAGTTATAGAAGAATGTTGTTCTGAGAAGTGCAAACCCTATAACATACTGAAGTAGATATATATTCACATCAAGGTTGTGAGGCCATCCACGTAGAAGATTTGCTCATTTATCATGAATGTTATTGCTCATTTAAGAATCTTCAGAATCTTCAGTGATCATTATCACTTAGGTTATTATCACTTAGGTTATATCTTCAGTGATGATTATCAACTACAATCTTCAGTGATAATTATCACTTAGGTTATGACACTTACATTGCGCCAATCATGACAGCCATTATGACAGAAATAACCATGCCACCATTGTATCCTCGCTCAACTATCAGTCTAGATCCATACCAAACGGCCAACCCATAACCGCAAAATAAGATTGCCATTCTGAACCCCAATCAAGTCCATTTACAGCACCTTCTTGTAGAGCAGATTCATATGCTTTTCTTATGAACTTGTTATATGTTCTTATAGCTTGCTTCTCACCATTGAATGACACGACCTTCAAAGCATAAGCAGATCAACTAGGTTACCAGAACATCACAATACTAGCTACCTTATTACAAGTAAAGGAGGCAAGAGTGAATAACCACAAAGAAGTGGCTAGTTGCACTAACCGTTCTAATTGCTCCAAGAATTTGCTCGACAACATTCCCGGCATCACCATATTTTGCTTGCATGCGTGTGGAGAGTCTTGTCATCAACTTTGAAACAATCGCACCAGCAATGGCAATTGGAGGAATGCTTGAGAGCATAACAAGGGCCAAGAGCCATCCTCTCACAAATGCAATAATAAAGCCACCAACAAAAGTAGAAAGGAGTTGTATGGACTTCCCAACCTAATGAAAATATGTGCATAAACACCCCAAAGAGTTAACAAGAAGGGAACAATTCTTATGGTTTATTATATGTTCATAAACAAACTGAGTACATATTTTTTTTTTTTGAAGAATATTAACGTACAAAACTATGCAATATTTGATAGCAAGTTCATGTTACCAGCATTGTGTAACATTAGGATTTGGCTCTTCTGTCGACTTTGCTTTTATATACACTTTTTTAAAATTTGTAAGGCATGTGCAAAATGTATATATTGAATCATTGTACATACTTTTTTAAAATCTCAGGAAATAAAAAAAAAATCTTCACCACTTGCTTATAGAAATCTATAGCATAAAAAATGCACTCAAACATAAGCCTTTAAGAAAAGAGGGACCGAACCATGCGTCCAAGAGTTCAAAATATGTACATCGAAGAAGAAATGTCATTTAGCTTTTCACTTCCTGCAGTCTCAAAGCAGCGTACCTTCTCTCCGATGGCATCTTGAATTAGGAATGTATCCCCTGCCATCCTCTCAACCACTTGCCCAGTGCTCATTTCCATGTCAAAGAATGCAATATCCTGTCTTAGAATTGCCTTGAGATACAAGGTTCTGATTCGTGCTGCTTGTCTTTCTCCAGTAATTGTCCAACATGATACCTCTAGCAAAATATCAAATTACTATTAATATCCATTACTGAAAATAAATTAAGGAAAACATTTTTTCTGTATAAGTAATCATCTCGTCCAGTTGGCAAAATTTGAAGTTAAAAGAGGATTTCTAGCTATATGACAAATTTTGGCAAGGAAATAATACTCCACTTACGAAGTGTTGAAGCAAGCCCTGCTCCAATGGCAAGATAAACAAAGTTCATTATAACCTGGAAATAGGAAACGGGACATTGTTCAAATAAAGAAAAAGAAAACAAAGCCAGTTGCCCTAATAAAACAAGCGCCAATTAACCTATATATTTCATCTTTCTAGATGACCAGTATATTTTTATTTCATGTTTCAGTTCCCATCATTTACAATCATTTGTAAAGAGTTCTTTGTAATTCTACATGAATGCTATTTAACCGGGGCAATAGTATGGTACTCTCTTTACTTACTACTAGAAGGTAGTACCACAAATAAATCTAAGCCATTAATTTTTAGAATTTTCAAATTACTTAATTAATTAATCAACTTAGAGGGAAAACCTCCAAAATCTCCCTCATCACGGGAGCCAACAACTAACATACTGTATGAAGGAGAAATGTATGAGTTAGAATATTACTATCACCCTCTTATTCTTTTTATTCTTTTTCCCTTTTTCATTATCTTTTTTCCCTTTTTTCATTATCTTTTTTTTTTATTTTTTACTTTACTCTATGCCAACTACCATCAGGGGGTTCACCTAAAATTTTATCAAAATATATACATATGAGATTTTGTTTTGAAGGATTTATTAAAATGAATTCAATGGTGTAATCGAAATTTAATTTGTTTTTTTGGTTTGTGAGTTATAATATTTTTAGTTAGTTCAAACAAGGGGGCCCACTGCTAGATGTTATGGTCTTAGTGGGGCTGCTGAGGTGACATGCTTGTATGTCGAGAGAAGTCGTTAGTGGGGGTTCTCAACATAGGTGTATTATCCCCACGCGTTGCGTGGGTAGGAAGGGGGTATTGTTAAAAAGGAAGAAAACTAATCACAATTAGCTATTGAGGAGAATTACTTTGTGCAGGTTAGAAACATAGTTAGCAACAAAGAACTTAAATGTATGAAATGTAGTATATACTCATTGGCATAAAGATTATTTAATCTTATGTTTAAACTTCAAAAATTGAACCAATATTGAATAGAAATATTTAGATATGTTGGACGGGTAACAACTTATGGTAATGTAATAAAACATATATAATAATTTATTTGAGGAAATCCTTGGTAGATGATTTAATATCTTTAACTTTGTCCTTCACGTGTCATATCCCCGCGTGTTGCCGTGGGTATGAAGGAGAAATCTATGAGTTAGAATATTACTATCACCCTCCTATTCTTTTTCTTTCCGTTTTCCCCCTTTTTATCATTCATTTTTTTACTTTACTCTATACTAACTATCATCGGTAGGACCCACCTATAATTTTATCGAAATATATCCATATGAGATCTTGTTTTGAAGGATTTATTAAAAGGAATTCAAAGATGTAATCGAATTTAATTTGTTTTTTGGTTTGTGAGTTATAACATTTTTTAGTTAGTTCAAACAGTGGGGCCTGCCACTTGGATGTCATTTTTAGTAGTGACTGGCCGAGGTGACATGCTTGCATGTCTAAAACACTCTCTAGTGAGGGTTCTCTATGTAGTAGATTAAATTAGATATGCCTAGAAAAGTGGGTTGTTGGATTGTAACGTTATGAGACTGTTATATATAGTCTCCGATTACAAGACATGATACGTTTGTTTTTAGCTTACGTACAAATAAAATAAAAGCTAGAAAAACAGTCCCTAAGAGCAACTTTAGTAGCACCCCTACTTAAGCCCTCATAATATGGGTCTTAAGCTAAAAATTTAACTACAGCAAGGTCCCTACTACAAACCTTAAATTCGTTGGACCCACAAAATTCGTTTGTTTTTAGCTTACGTACAAATAAAATAAAAGCTAGAAAAAAAGACCTAAGAGCCTTCAGTAGGGGGCCCCTACTTAAGCCCCCCATAATTAAATATATGGGTCTCGGGCTAAAAATTCAACTACAAAGCCGGGGTCCCTATTACAAACCCTTAATTTGTTGGCCCATCAAAATTCACCCGAGAGCCAACAAATTTGTTGGGTCACCCCTCGGCCCCATCCCCGCCTCGTGTCCCGTGCTCCCCTTCTCACTTGGGCGCCTCCCTCTCCTCGTGAGCAAAGCAAAGGCGCCCCGCCCTTCCGATGGCCCGGTCCGGGCTCCTCCGAGCTCCCGACTAGATCTCCTCCCCGCCGACCATGCATGCAGCTCGCCGCTTGACCGATGCGAGGGCACCGTCCGGCCACACCTCGACGAGGAGGATGCAACGGCGCGGACCACCAACTCTTTACCCTATTTTGACCTGCACAACTGCGTGTCGCTAGCCCATTGCACCACGCAACGTGGATGTCCTCGCCAACCTCCATGGGGAAGAAAGGTTTGATTCAATGACGCCGCTGGTCCAACATGTCATTGTGTATTGTTATGGATTTTGGGGGCTTAGTTTGGGGGCTGCTACTAGAGTGGAAGAGTTTTGTCAGGCCTCCTCAGCGGCGCTCCCGGCCTCCCGGCTGAGCTCCTCGCGGAGCACGTCCCTCGCCGGAGCCTTCCCAATGTGGCGCGCGGCGGTTCTCGCTCCCCCTACCGGGCTTCCCGACGTTGCCCGGCTCCCCCAGCGTGGCGCGGCGGCTCGCTTCGGCCAAGCTCCCCAACGTTGCAAGATCCCGACGTGGCGGCACCTCCCCATCGGGCATGGCTCACCGATGCGCGGCGTGGCTAGCCCCGACGGCGGCTCCTAGCCGTCGGACATGGCTCCCTCCCCTCCCTCCGGCTCTGCTAGCATGTGCCAGGGAAGAAGATGTGCGACGGAGGATGACAAGTGGGTCCCACATGTCATTCTCTACTGTGAAGAATTTTGGGGGGGGGTCTATTATAGGTAGTGTTGTTGAAGTAAAACACAAAAATTGGGTAGTATAAAATTAGATAGCACCATGAACAGAGAAGTATGGGGTGTTTTAGGGAGCATTGTTAGAGATGCTCTAAAAATAGAGGTAAGCACCCAAAATGAAAATGGAGGCCTTGATTTAGGGGCTACTCCAGAGGACCAGAGTAAATTTATCAACTGGTTTGCCGTCGTGGTTTTATATTATGTAATGTTAAATTTTGTCTTGAAAAATAAATAAAGTTGTTAGGGAAACTTATAGTATGTGTGAGAAAAGCTCTTTGATTTCTATATATAGAGAGGGAGAAATATTGCAATCAGCTAGCTACTGATGTAGTGTTTATATATATGAATTAAAGGTGGCACCTTAACGACCCTGTGAAGCACGTCCGGCGATGCAGAGGAGCCAAAGGCGTCGATGACGTCGCCGAAGATGAAGGTCATGATCGGCTGTGCCATCCCGTTGGCCACCGCCGCGACGGTGCCCACGGCCATAAGCAGAGCGTCCGTCCGGTCCGCGAACGCGAAGAGCCGGTACAGCGGCACGCGCCCCACCGCCGCCGGCTCCGAGTTCTCACGGCTGCCTGCTGCAGCTCCCTCCCGTCCTCCACCTCCACCTCCGGCGCTAGCTTCAGCCCTCTCCCTCCTCCTGTCGTCGTCTCCCATCATGGTCAACTACTACTACACTATCCGATCGAGGATGCGCAGTCTTGTCTTGATCGACGATGTGTTAGTTGCTTGTTGGTGGAGATGCTGGCTGGTAAAGTGGTAGCTTCCGTCTTCTTGGCGCGCGCGGGCGGCATGCATGTTTGACGCCCCCGGCCCGCGCGGCGCGGCCTGGCATATAAAAAGGTCACGACTTTGGCGTGCCCGTGCTTGGCCTGCACGGCATGACGTGACCGAGCATCTAGAGAATCAGAGAGAGATCGATGCGCGCGGCTAGCTCTTTGTTTAGTACGTTGGCGTCCCCTTCTCTGTGTATATTTTTCACGTCTTCCGTCTATACGTGGTGCTCACACGGATTTCCCAGAACAGAGGCGTACACTGTTCTTGTGCGTCAGCTACTTGTAGGTGAGAGGCTGATGAACCCTGATCGATTTGTGTCGCCCCGAGCATTTTTTTTTTTTTATATGTATATAATGAGTGCCCCGAGCATTGACCTTCTAGAGAAAACAGAGGAGGTAATACTAATATCGAGTTAAATTAATTATGCATTCTTTCGTCAGCTCTCTCCTCTGATTGTAGTTAGCTGCAGTGCATTATCAGATCCAAAAGAATCGGAGAAACATCATAAAAAATCGCCAGTTGCTGCATGACTCTAACAGATGTCATTGTCTTGAGGAGTACATCCATAAGCAAGTAACAAATGGTTTGAATAAATATGCATTAGCTCATGGAAGAGAATCTGTCCTTTTAGAGTCTCCAAACGCTAAGCATACAAGTTACCATTCCCACTTTGTGCATAGAAACAATTTCAAGAGTTGTGTGTATTGTCAGTTTATGGGGGAACAATTTCAGAATTGGACATATCCCTGCTTCCGGAAATGTCCGATTGAATTTCGGTGATGGGGTACCACTGGATCAATAGAAACTGTTTACTGAATCCACTGGAGCAAGTACAAATAGCTGTTTAGCATAACTTTATTGTAACAACGAAAGCTAGCTACAGGCAGAGATCAACAATGTTTTTGCTGGAGGTAGACAGCTCAGTTAATGGTAGTGAGTGCCAGAGGCGGACCAGACAGTCGCGTGGATTTGGCCGTCGAATTTTGTTACGACGGTGGGAGAGCTGTCCAGGTCAAGATCAACAGCAGCAATCAAGTGCCATATCGGCAATGGTTCATTAGTAGGCGACGAATAAATCGAATAAACAATGTTGCAGTCATCGATCTGCACAAATGTTATTTTTTAAACGAAGTTTTTAAGAAAGCAAACAACATCCTGATACATGTTGGGGATACCAGTTCTCAATACAAGAGCAAAATAAAAGGATAACATGCCTATCGCCATCACTAAATCTCATAGACGTCAGTTGCCGACAACGAGCTAGGCTTGAAGTTCATCCTTCACACGCTTGATACGCTGACAGTCTTCCTCCTTGAGCAGTATCGCCCACCTCTGCATAAAAGATAGTGCAATGTAAGGATGTTTGGGAAGGTATGCTCGATTGCCATCTTGTTCCTATTAGTCCAGACCATGCAAAGCAATCGAAAATGAATAAAGTTAGTTTTATTGGCAAGGACCCTTGCCCATGAGCCATGGACCCTAGAAAATCTACCATCCCAAAACAATCTCTAATTGCCCCACAAACCAATTTAGATGTATGACAAGTAAATAGGATGTGGTTTGTAGTTTCATTGCCATCACCCAAACAACACTCTTCACTACCCAGCCAACCCCTTTTGGCCAGGTTAACAGAGCTTTGGAGTTTGTTGTTAAAAATTTGCCAAAGAAAGAATTTAATTTTCAATGGAACCCTGCACTTCCAAATATGTCCTGCAATTCTATTTGGCAAGCCCCCATTCAAGATGAACCTATATAAAGATCTAGTCGAGAAGCCTCCCTTAGCTTCCAGCCCCCAAGTGATGGTATCAGTTGAGTCTGAATCCATAGAGAATAGATCAAGTTTTTCTTTCAGGACCAACCATCTTTCATATTCTTGTCTGGATAGGGATCTTCTAAAGTTCACACACCACTCTTCTTCTTCTTCTCTACATTCAGCCACTGAAGCCCCTGGCTCACTTGTCAATTTGTACATGTCCTCAAATTCTATTCTCAAAGGCACATTGGATATCCATACATCCTGGCAAAATCTGCAATTCAGTCCATTTTTAACTTTTAAGATAGCCCCCCATTGAAACAGATGTTTGACTTTATGTAGACCTTTCCAAAACTGAAAGTTGTTCCTGCAGTTACCTGAAAAAAAGTTACCTGCTCTCATGTATTTTGCTTTAATCAGCCTAAACCAGAGCTCATCTGGTTCTTGCAAGATTTTCCAAATCCATTTATTTAACAAGCAGTCATTCATTACCCTAGTATTGATGATGCCCACACCCCCTTGGTTCTTAGGCCTACTCATCATCTCCCACTTAGCCATGTGGTATTTGAATTTTCTCTCAGTCCCTTGTCATAGAAAGTTGGCTCTAATCCCATCCATTTGCTTGTGGCAGCCATCAGTGAACCAATAAAAACCATACAATACAAGGGTATACTACTAAGGCAAGTGTTGGTGAGAATCTGCCTCCCCCCAGAAGTTAGGAACTTTCCTTTCCATGGATCCAATCTTTTAGTCATCTTTTGGAAAATTATATTAAAGGCACCCTAGCCTAAGTGATGGTCACTTATAGGTATTCCCAAATATTTCATGGGGAGATTACCTAGCACACAATTTAACATATTGGCCTTGTTCTCTTTCTCCTGTTGTGAGTAGTCGAAAACAAAATCTCACTCTTGTGAAAGTTGATCCTTAGTGTAGTCAACCATTCAAAGCAATATAAGATTAATTTTAGGTTTCTGATGGATAGATCATCTCAATCATAATAACAGTGTCGTCTGCATATTGGATATGGGATATCCCCCAGGAATGAGGTGCTCCAAAACACCCTTGATGTGCCCTTTGCAACTAGCTTTATCTAGCATTACTCCCAATACATCAGCCACCAGGTTGAATAGAAGAGAGGATAGAGGGTCCCCTTGTCTAAGCCCATGAAAGTACAGAAGTAATTGCTTCTCTCCCCATTAACATTAATACAAACTTTTAGTCCTCGACAATATCCATAACCCATGATACCCAATCTGGGTGAAAATTCCTCCCTTTCATGACTTGAGCCAGAAATTTCCACCGACTCTGTCATAGGCCTTTTCAAAATCAATCTTCAAGATTACTCCTCTTTTCTTGGATCTTCTTAGCTCATGTACCACTTCATGTAGAATCACAACACCTTCTAGAATATTCCTCCCTTTGATGAAACCAGTCTGATTAGGGTCAACAATTTTCTTAGCTACTAGGGTTAGTCTGTTGGTCAAGGTCTTTGTAATTCATTTATAGTCCACATTCAAAAGGCAATTGGGTCTATACTGCTTGATGACATTTGCTTCTTTGATTTTAGGAATAAAAAGTAATTACACCATAGTTGATTCTCTTGATATCCGTGTTGATGTTTGTTAACCGTGTAGGGTCGAGATGGGGACTAGAGGGGGGTGAATAGTCTTTTCTAAAACTAAATGCGCCCGGCTAAACAAATGTGATGCGGAATTGAAACTATTCGTTTAGCCAAGACTTCACCCCCTCTAGCTATGACTCTAAATCACCTCACAAAAGATCCTACACAAAGCAAATGAGGTGATAAGCCTAGCTTGAGCTCCTAACCGTTTCTATTGCAAGGTCACACAAACCTATGCACTAGTACTTCAAACAATGATGAGCTCCTACACAATTCTAATGAGCAAAAGCACAAAGCCAATCCTAAGCTCAATAGATGCACTAAGGACAAGGCGACGACGCCTAACCCAAAGGCTCAAATTACTTAGCTACACAAACTAAGCAAAGCAACTAACAAGCTACACAAGCTAGTAATTGCAAGAGCTACTCCACAAGCACAAGCACAAGGTATATATGAATGTAAATACGAAGCTTGTGATTTGGAGAATGCAAACCACCGAGAAGAGTAGACAAGTTGACACCGTGTGATTTTTACCGAGGTATCGGGAAGCTTGCCAACTTCCCCTACTCCTCGTTGTGTCGACCAACACCTTGGGTGGTTCCTTTGGTGTTTCACCTAGATGGTTCTTCGGTGTGATTCTCCGATCACTTGCCCCTCAAGGCACGCCCGCAAGGCACCGCAAGACACCACTCTCAAGTGAGCCTCTCAAGGCACCGCAAGACACCACACGCACAAGGGAGGTACTCACCGACACGCTCTAGTAGTGTCGCTCTTCGCGATCCCCGCGAGGTGAGCATGAACCTCTCACAAATCCTCCTTCGAGCACCGCACAAGCTTCCTTGCGTGCTTCACGAAGTCTCTTGCCGTCAAGCCGTCTAGGAGGTGGCAACCTCCAAGAGAAACAAGCACACCGGCTTGCAACACGATCACCTAGTGCCACGAATGCGATCTCTCAACGAAAGCACTAGAATCACTCCTCACTTTGATTTGGATGAACACTATCAATCACAAAGTGAGTGTGAGGGCTCTCAAGCACTCTCAAGCATGGACACAAAGTCCCCAAGGTGCTAAGCACCTGCCATGGCCGACCACATCCTCTATTTATAGCCCTCAAGCCAAATAGAGAGCTGTTTGGGGTCCAAACCCACGGCTTTTCACCGCGGACGCCAACCGGACTCACCGACGAGTCGATCACCGGCCGATCATAGCGTCCGGTCGACGCTGCGTCCCGCAAAATTCAGGCTGCGAGCTCTCTGCGGACGGCGGCCCGGCCCTCGCCTCCGGTCGGGTGCGCGTCGATCGCGCCATCGTCGCGTCCGGTCATCGCGTCGGTCGGACCATCACTGCTTTCGGTAAAAACGACAATATCTCCTTCATCCGAATACCGTTTTTCGATGATCTTGGACTCTATGGAAAGCTTACTCAGAGGGCTACACAACCCACATGGTTACTTGATCCAACTCACAATGGATCAAAGCAGTATTCCACTCTAAGAGCAGTCCAAGTGTCCGAGAAACACCGAAACAACTTCTCCTTTGCAAATGTGCCAACACCACCAAGTGTACATCACCATGTGCATGTGTGTTAGCATTTCACAATCATTTTTAAAGGATTTTTCTCTTGATCTCACCACGCCACTCGATCCTAACACATCGTAAAGTTAGATCGCACAAGTGGCACTAGATGACCGATATGCAAACAAGTTTGCCCCTCTTGATAGTACGACCATCTATCCTAAACCCTAGTCATAAACTTCTCTAAGCACCAATGACCGGCGACGAAATGAAATGCCCTATAGGTTATACCTTTGCCTTGCGCATTGTCCATTTCGCTCCATCTTCCATGTCTTGATGCAACACATGCACCAACTCGATCAACAAATGATATGATCCACTTCATATCATCACGTGACACTATTGGTCCATCGATCTTGACCTCACTTGCTCTTCACCGCTGCGTCGGTCCGTCCGTCGCCAAGTCTTGCCCAAGCTTCACCGCCTCATGGTCCATCGCTTCACTTGCCTCGACTTGCCCTTCACACTTGCAACCGGTCCATCAAGCCAAGCCTTGTCTTGATCTTCACCACCTTGGTCACATGACTCCATGTCATGTCTCATATGCAATAAAGCTCCTTCATTGCGTCAAGCACATGTGAACTAATCTCACATTTTATTATCTCAATCACACATATTAGTTCACCTAATGTTGTCACTCAATTACCAAAAACCACAAGGGACCTTTCAAATCGCTAAATGAACATGAAGGATTCTGCAAAGCGCCTGAGAACACCATCATAGCTTTTCTCTAGGTGAGTATTTTAGGGTATCGTATCCATAGGGAAGCTAATGGTAAAGAATTCTAATAACTCACAATCATGTATCTACTAACTTAGCAAACCAACTAGACTAAAAAAGGGTAAGTGATAAATAATACATAAATAACAAAGCATAAAATAATAACATACCCAATAAAAGAGTAACTAAGCTAATCAAGAGGTCAACGGAAAGATCAAGGTTCCTAAATACTTCTCTATTAGTTTGGTTCTAAGATAACTAAAGTATGGATAGATATAACAATCATACACAAGCACTTTGGAGCAACAGTACCTTTCCAACTCTCGAAAGAATGGGAAGAAGTAGTTGGGGAAAGGTTGCCAAAAAGCTCTACGCACATCAACCCTAACGTGGTGGATTACAAAGACCTAACAGAGTTGTCACCCACAGGGCTACCACAACTAACCGGAGGGTTGAGCGCAACCTCGGGTAACCTATAATCTAAACACCATGTCTACACTATAGATTACTACTCTAGCTACCATGAATAACTAGAGCACCCAATACGAGCAAAGATCCCATGCAAATGAATAAATATTATACTGAAACATATATATGGAAAGTATAAAAGTAAATAGAGAAGATAAATATATTAAAGCATAAGTCTTGTAGAGAAGATACGAACACATACCATACTCTAAAGACTCTTCGAGCTGAGCACGACTCCACTCTCCCTTACTCTTGATTAGATCTAATCTAGATCTAATTTACTTCTAATCTTCATGTCTAATCTAATTCTAATTCTCTAATCCCCTCGAGAGAGATATCCTTACATTGGGACACCTCTATAACTAAGAGATAATGAGTTAGCTAATGAATTAGGGTTTCAAGGGGGTGGTACGCCTCTTTATTTATAGCCCTAAGGGATGGATCTAAGCCGTTGGATCAAACCGGCTTAAATCAATGACTAGATATGATTCTAGGGTTCCCATAGGGTGGTAGAGAAAGCTTCTAGAAGCTAGGCTCGTTTGGCCTGCGGGGAATTTTGCGCGGCACCATACATGGGGCCACCCACAGCACCCCTATGACGGTGGGCCCGGGTCTTGGCGTGGAGTCCTCCTCGTGTCTTTTAGAGTCTTCCAATTTGTACCAATGGTCATGGTTCATATCTTTTGATCCTGGACACCAAATGCGGCAAGTAATATGTCCGTTTCGATCGTCTTGATGAGCTCATTGTAATGGTGTATTCCAAATCATCATTTGAGATATTTTTTACGAGTGAAAACTTACCTTACACAAAAACAAGTGAGAACACCAAAACTCATTGAATCCATTAGTATAAACCCTATCTTCTATCGTTCTTGTTCTCATATATTCTGTCATTTCATGGTAAAAAGTTGACGTTAACTACCGTCAACATCCAACTCCTTTTCTTGAAAATCCTCAAAAAGAGCACCCCCTGTGTCTTTATTAGGTTCCAATATCTTCTGAAGAAGGATACCCCAAATCCATTGGGGCCAGGAGTTGTGTTAACTTTCATTTCCATTATAACCCCTTTGATTTCCTGTTCAGTAAAATCTCTGACCATATGGTCTTATCTATGTCTGAAACCTTAAATTTATCAGGCCAAAAATTCTGTCCCAAAGTAAAGTGATAGGTGGGGCTTTCACCAAAATGTTCCTTGTAGAATTGAATAATGTGACTGTAATGTTTCTTTGGCCTCTGATCTCCCCCTGATCAGATTCCAAAAAATGTATGGTATTCTTGCGTTTTCTCCCATTAGCAAACTGGTAAAAGTATTGGGTGTTTGCATCTCCCTTCAGTACCCACAACTTCCCTTTTTTTTGTCTCCACCTGTATTTCATCCAGTCTATATATATTGTCTATTTCTTCATCTAGAGTGATTCTCTCTTCCCATTCCTTTGTGGAGAGTAGCCGTTTTTCTACAATCAAGTCAATTTCCTTTGTTCTGTTAGTTAGTAACTCCTTCTTAGCTCTCTTTTCACCCCCCTCTAGTTCGATTCCACCCCTTCAAAAAATTGTCTTAATGTCTGAAGACACCCATGCCGGATGTCTAGAGAATATGATGATTCATCATAGCTCACATAGAGGTCCTCCCACTTGCTTGTTAGTAAGTCATCAAAACCATCTAGGGTTAGCCATTGGTTATCAAAGGTGAAGTAAAATTTCTAACTAACCCCTAATCTCCCGTGTTAATAATCGGGGGAGTGAGCGAATGTTTAAGGTTCAAACTGAACAATCATCACATAGAGGCAACACATGGATCATTTGGCGTGCATGTGTGCTCTGTATGGTTACTAGTGGACAAACCTCATAGTGTGGCATGTAAACTGCGTGTTGGGAGAAGGTTGTAGCGGCCGAGGACATGCACCGGGGTGAAGGGACATTAAGACGGGGAGGGATGAGGGCGACAGGCGACTATGGCCATACCTCATCACTCGTCGCGAATGCTTGGGAATAATTGTGGCCTCTGGCCCTCTCCTCGGGATCGGCGGCTAGGTCAAATGGAGGCGAGCCGCCCGGAGAGCGTTAGCACGTAACCATGAAAATGAACCGAAAACATCTCATCCCATTTTTTTTACTTTTGTCCGTCGACAACGTGGCGTACGCGATCGTAGGAGATGTGAGAGAGACGAGATGAATCGCGGACGAAAGAACGACAAGTAAAGGAATCTCTTGATCTTGCATGTTCTAATTTGCAAACTTAAACTTGTCAATTACAACCGAATTCGGGGTATTTAAGCGGGTCCACCGGACCCACACATCACACACCCCGTCCATGGGACCCACACGTCATAGACAAAGGTAAACATAAATGTAAACATAACGATGACGCCTTCATGCTTCAATGTTATGAAATGAGCAAACTTAGTGAATCTGTCCACAACAACCAGAATCACATCATACCCTTGTGACTTTGGAAGTCCTGTAATGAAATCCATAGATATCTCCTGCCAAATACATGCTGGTATTGGCAATGGTTGCAATAAGCCAGCAAGGTGATCATGGGAATGTTTGCTCTGTTGACACACAACACATTGTTTGACAAAACTGTCCACATGAGCTTTCATGCCTTTCCATAAAACATCCTCTTAATCCTGTGATATGTAGCTGAAATCCCAGAATGCCCCCCAATGGCAGATGAATGACAAGCAGCTATCAACTTTGTTTGCAAATCGAGTTATTGCCAATCCATATTAAGTCACTCTTCCTGATCATGCCCTTGTCCAAACTAAATCCATGAGAATTTGTGTAACAGAACCGCCCAATTTATAGGTAATTAAGCATAAAAGTGGCCACCGAGGTAGTCTCACTTCCATGATTAAGCACATATAAACCGGTAGTCCGTGAAATCTCGAAGGATTTCAAACATTTCCACAAATACAAGAGGACCGTTGGGATTCAAAGATTATCATCCACAAGTTACATAGAGTTCGCAATTATCATACATCGGAGTTCAAATCATTATTACAACCCAAGTCGAATTCAAATAGCGGAAGCAAGATAGTTTTGAAATCACACACCCCACATTTAGTTTAAATAACATGTGCCATAATAATTCATCCTGCAAAAGCATAAGAGAGGGAATAGGATAGCCTTGCCCGCGGCTTATTCTTCATCCACGGGATAGAAGCACACCAAGCGCGAGACCACCAATCTAACAACACTGCAACAATGGGAATAAAACCCTGAGTACGAGGATGTACTCAGCTAGACTTACCCGACAGGAGAGAAATAAAAAGACTCTCAAGGATTATGCAAGGCTTTCTTAGTGGAGCTGGATGGATAGCATACTTTGCATAAATAGCATTACTAATGTGAGTCCTTACTTTCAAGATTGATAGACAATATTTTAGCATCATATTTTAATAAATCTTAGTATGTCTAGATTTGCACCTGTTTCTAAGCAAACACTTGTATAGTACTAAACAAGCAATATATAACGGATACAACCGGCGTGGCATTTCTTTGTCAAACTTTTATAACCATTATTATCTTTCCATCATCATGAAGCTCTTGTTGAAGGAAGAACAAATGGTTTCTCAACGTCGGGAGAGATGGCGATTCGAATCGATTACTACCCAGTGGGGAAAGTTCCTAAACACCAACCGAGCAACGCCGGATCAAGGCGACTCAAGATCACCTTTGGTACTGTTCGGGACTCATTTCGCGGGCTTGGCGGGGTCGCTTACTCGGGAACCAACCGAATCGCTAGGTAGCTCAAGCCTTGCTTGCCCACGGTTATATTCGTGTCCCCACACATCCTTACTCCCTCCAATAAAAAGCGCACCAATCCCGCCCGCGTCCCGGCCCGAAAAGAGCTACTCGGCTTTGCGGATCGACAACCTCGGGTCGACCAGCTAAGTGCTAGGAGTCATTCAAAGTACGACTGATGTCCAACAAAGAGCGGTCCTTAATCGACCTGCAGACGAATACGACTATCCCGCCCGGTCTCAACTTTATATCTCAACACTTGGTTATTTTCCACGATAGCAAATATAGCCAACCGTGATACCATCATTTCCACACGTGATGCAAGTGACGGGAATCACTTGCTCTATCGCAACTAAGCATGGCTAAGCATAGAGCGTTATCCAATACTAGTAAGTGTTTGGGTACTTTTATATATTGGACAAGGTAGGAATATATGCATCAACGGTTCCATTCAACTCCTAACAACTTAATGCATCATACAAAAAATTATACTCAAGGTGCATTTATAAAAAGAATGGGTGGAGGCTTAGAATGCTCGGGGGCTTGCCTTTCACCAACGAAACAGGAATGGGCTCCGCACTCAAGAAGCTCCATGATCCTTCCAGCTTCTTCGGGAACCTCCTCCTGCTGCACCAGCTCCTCTACCGATCCTGATATGAATGTGTATGCAATTCATATGTAAGAATAAAGAATGCACAAGGAATGAGATGTCATGATGCGTATGTGATGAAGGTTATAATTACTTGACTGAGTAAGTGCATATCTCTTCCGTTGTAGAGGGATATACACACACGACCTACATATACACACATGCATCCAATCTGTCCACTATGGATCAGCTGTAGTAAAACAAGCATAACTTTTGTTCTACTAACTCAAACGCAGCAAACTTGGACTCTACGAAAAGCTTATCAAATTATCTACAACTCCACTTCACATCACTTCAACAGATTCTACCATCTGGACTATGAAAAACAGCAAGCAAGCAGATCTGTTCTAACTCAACATTGTAAGCAACAACTAGCACAACATGTCACATGAACAAGTAAATCCTACCAAATTAGGACAGCAGATAAACCAAGCTATTACCTACTCAAACATGTCACTCATTAAGGTAAAAGATAAACTAACTCACATGGAATGATAGTTTGCTAATCAACTTACCAAACAAAAGGCACAAAGGGTTCAACTATGCCTAACCAACTCCAACTATACATGAGGATGCACAAACCTATTAAACCAACTTCACCATCAGGTTCTAGGTAGAAAAGAGCATGAGAACATAATTTCTTTTACTTTTACCTAATGGTCATCGTGCATAAACAATCACTTCATCATCCAACCTAAAAATACTTGTACAGCCAACTATCATATAAAATTCTGTAAAAATTACAGAAGCTTCCTCACACTAATAACATGCTGCCATCAAAATTTCATAGCAAAAGGATACACCTATCATGCTACACAACAATGACAAGCTATCAACAATAATTAGGCATGAACATACTTTGCACTATGAAAAGTGTAAACTTACAAATTCATCTGCACTCTTAGCTACATTGCAGTAACACAATCATCTCCAAAAATCCCCAAGTCCAAATTTACAGTAATTAATTTATTATGATTTTCCCAAAAAGACAACATAAGCGGCACATAATTCAAAAGTGACACTTCTACCACATAACATAGGGTCAACACTATTTTTCCTGCATAAAGAATGAGAAATAAAGTCTAAGTGCACAGGAACCGAAATTTTCTCACATCAATATCATCAGATATGCATTTACCCTATTTCCAAGCAATTAAAGCAATAAATAAACAAAAATACAAAAAACATCCTAAAACTAAGACCTCACATTTTACTACAGTAGATATACTCACAAGAAACCCAACAAAATTTGTTTCATCGAAAAACGAGCTAAAATGAGATCTACACGAATTTTGCAAGCATTTCAAGCAAATGGGAAAAAAAAAACGAAAAAGAAAACTGCTGCCACCTGGGCCCCGCGCGTCAGCGACCCAGAGCAGGGCACCGGCGGCTCGACGGCGCCTCGCCGGGCGGGCGACCAATCCGGCGAACCAAGTACATCATTTGAATCGCAGCGACTAGATCTACGCAATGGTACCCTTGGTGCGAACTAAAACGGACCGTAGCATGGGTGACGGCGGACGGCGGCGAACGGGCGGCGCGGTTGGCGGCGGCGCTGCTGTTCTAGGCGCGGCGGCACAAACCGGCGTGAGCATCAGCTCCACGACATCAAGGCGACTCAAATCCCCTACTTACCGCAAGAAACGGTGGCCGGAGCGGCCTCGACCGCGCGCGCCCATGGCGGCGGCGGTGAGCTCCCCGGCGGCGACGGCGTTCGCGCCAACACGCGGTCGCGGCATTGCCCGAACTGCTAAAACCCTAGCTAGAACACAACAAGGCAAGCATAGAACGGATACTAGCTTGAAGAACCGGCGACCGTGGACGCACGGCGACGAAGCTTCGCCGGGCGGCGCCATGGCGGCGGGCGGCGGACGGCGGACGGATACTCGCCGAACTGCGGCCTTACCCCTGCACGGCGGCTGCAGCGGCGTGAGCACGAGCTCGGGGGCGAAGTGGCGGCTGTGTGTGAGTTTTGGCGGGCGGAGGAGCGGCGACGGCGGAGTTCCGCGGGCGGCGGCGCCGGAACGACGATGGCGGCGCTCACGCTTTGCTGCTGCTCGCTGTGGAAGATGAAAGGACGGGACAAGATGGCGTTGGTCGAGCAGGGGGGCAGGGACGCGGACTGGGCACGGCTTAAAGGCGCTTGGACGGCCGGGGCTTGGTGGAGGATGTCGACATCGGCGACGTACGGACGCCACGTTGCCGCTGCCGGTTGGGGACGATGGGCGGTGCTGCAGCAGCCCCGTTTCTCCCTCGAACCTCTCTGTTTTTGCCCTACTGCTCGTAAACCGTGCCGAATTTGCAAAAACTTTCTACAGCAAAATTGTAGAGCATAAAATTCTGAACATTTCATATGAAGGAAGTTTCTCCTAATTCGGCCTAGATTTTGAACTATCGTCATCCCACCAAAATCACTCCAAAAGGGTCAAACAGCAGCAAGTTCAAATGAAATTTCAAACTGTTTCGACTTTTCAACCAAGCTCCAGCCATTTTCATGGATCGAGCTCCACATGACAAATGTTCTACAACAAATTTGCCACACTTTCCCTTTTGGGTGCACCAACATGCATACAAGTTTGCTATGACTTTTGAAGGAACTAAGAAAATGACTCATGTAGGTCAAACCAAGTCAAACAACCCTAACCAATCATAATTAGCTAAAGTGTTTAACATAAACATTGGTTCATTATGCATCCTAAACATGTCTAGGTGTGTTTAGTGATCAAACATGGCATTCACTTGTATTACACATCACCATGAGCAAGTAAGGGTAAAATTCGAGCAAATTCGAACATGAAACGATATGAAACAATGGCATGTATGAATGCTTATGCGCTAATGATGATTATGCAAATGAAATGCACATGTTATGCTAAGCTTAACACTAGGGTGTTACAATTTGGACTGGACAGTGTCAGCTGAGCAAGCAACTGTTGAGCATTAGTATCAGTGACATAAGAGTTCAAGACTTCTTGGATCCATTGGGGTTCAACAACGGTTGTAGCCTAAATAGCCATCACGTGTGACAATCTTGACAAAGCATCTGCTACCACATTTTCCCTCCCTTTTTTTATACACAATCTTAAATTGTAAGCCCATTAGCCTAGTCATGGCTTTTCTTTGCATTTCAAAATGCAGATTCTGTTCATTGAGGTATGATAGAGACTTATGGTCGAGTTAAGATCAAAAATTCTTTTCTCTCGCGGTAGGGTCTCCATTTTTCCACTACCATGATCGATGCTAGAAATTCCTTCTCTTAAATAGACAAGTGCTTGTATTTATCCCCAAAGCTTTGCTAATGTAAGCAATTGGTTGGCCCTTTTGCACGAGGACAGCCCCCAACTCCTTCTACACAAGCATCCTGTTTCAACTTGGAACTACTGTTGGAAATCAGGAAGAGCCAATACAGGGGTAGTAGTCATGGCTACCTTCAGATTATCAAATGACTCTTGGGCCTGAGCTGACCACTAAAATTGCTTCAGTCTGAGAACATTGGTCAAAGGTTTAGCCAGAATCCCATAATTCTTCACAAATTTCTTGTAATAACATGTGAGACCTAGAAAACCCCTTAGCTCACCATATTTGTTGGTGGAGGCCAATTTAGCATATCTCTAGTCTTGGAGGGGTCGGTTGCCACACCTTGATCTGATATGATATGACCCAAATAATCAATGCTAGACTTAGCAAAAGAACATTTAGAAGCTTTGAGATATAGCTTGTTCATCCTAAGCACCTCTAGAACTTGTTGAATGCATGTGTTGTAAATGCTCATCTCTGATCCGGGTACAACGGTATAGCATGGTCATAAATCCACCGTGGTGGCAAGGATTTGGGATCCCGAACACATCACCATATTGAAGTAAAAGATCTTGGACTTCTTCCTCTTGAGTACCCTTTGACTGCTATCTTGGTGTCTTAGTATCACCGATCAACACCATTCACAATAGCAAATGCCCAAACATCATTACCCTTGATAGACGTTTTGTAGCCGATTAGTAGAAATGTTACGTAATGATGTAGGTGGAGGTGGGATACCCTTTATAGTAACCCATTTACCCCTATCTAGAACTTGAGACTCCTTGCCTCCCAATTACATATCATCTCACCCTTTGGTTTTAACCAAAACAAAACCCAAAATAGCATCATAAGGAAGGGACTCCAAAACTATCATATCGGTTTGGAATGTATGCTCTGTATGTACCATTTCAAATCCTTCACCATTTTGTTTGTAGTCATCCAAGAGTCATTTGGTATCTTGACTCTCAATGGAGGAATGTCCACTGTGGGAAGCTGTGTAAGGGTCACAAACCGGGCACTTACAAAGGTATGGCCGGCCGCTAGTATCCAACAAAGTGAGCATAGTTTTGTTTTGGACTATGCCTTTGAATTTGATGGCATCTGCCCCATCCGTTCTAGCTAGAGCATTCAGAGATAACTACCCCCAATTGTTCTTGGAGTATTTCATCAATTGCTATTTCATTCAGAGATCTTCATCCAGTTGCTTATCAAGTTCATTAACCACTAAAGCATTCAACCGTGGTTTGTTTCTTTTTGCACATTGCTTAGCATGGCCGCTCATACTTTTCTCCACACTAGAAACACAAGTCATTAGCTCTCTTGTAGTCTCTCGGTTGTTTATCTCTCAATAGATTCCCATAATTTGTGGTTTTGTTCTCATTCTTGTTGCCTATTGGCTTGAACTGATTGGTCTTTTGTGGATACTTGGGCTTGCTTCTCTCCAATACCTTCTACTATATCTTTGCAATTGTAACAACCCTCTCTACTGTTGCAGGGACCTATGGCTCTACCACAGCTCTAATATCTTCCTTCACACCTCTCACATACTGAGTTGCAAAGAATAAATCATCATAATGAGCACCATACATTGTCACATCATACTGCAGGGACTTGTACTGAGTTGTCTATTCCTCTGTAGTAGAAGTTTGCTTGAGGTCTAACAGATCATTAATTATAGAGGGATGATCATCACTCCCAAAATGTGCCAAAATGTCAGCACTCAATTTCTTCCAAGTCACATCAACATGAGTCATTTCATAAGTCTGCCACCATTTTGCAACATTGTCCTCCAGGTGCATGGTAGCAGCTTCCACCCAAAGTTCTTTAGGAAGCTTGTAGATTTTGAAATACTTGTTACATTTAGTCAGCCATATCTTTGGTTGCTCTCCACTGAAAGAAGGGAAGTGCAACTTAGGGAGATATTGGTGAGGCATATTCCTCGATGATGATTAGGCTCGATGCACGCTAGTGTGCCACTACCTTGGCCTTCACGAAGTGACCGTGACGCCGGGCGACTGCGCGTCCGGTCAAAGAAGGCGTGTTTCTAGGACTCTCTGGAAACGACCGGACGCTGGCACCGGCGCGTCCGGTCGGCCAGGCGCCGCGCACGCGATTCTAGAGCTCTTTCCGGAATCGGCCGGACGCTGGTGATCGACGCGTCCGCCGACCCGATTCAGCGTCCGATCGACCTGCGCGTCGGCCCGGCGTGTCCGTCTCGATCTCGAACCGATTTCTTTCCAATCGTGTTTAGGTTGGTTTTTGGAGCTTGGAAACGTCCAAGGACGGTTTCCTAAAAGGATAAGACCACCCTCCTCTATATAATAAAGAGGTTCATGGCCGATTTGATCTCATCTACATCCAATCAACAAGTCAATCTACTACCGTCTTGCTAGTAGGTCAACTTTCCCTCTACCCTGTTGTTCGTCGGCGTTCTCCGCGAACCGTTTGCGTTCTAGGTGGCCTTGCCTGTCCTAGGACAACCCTGCGTGCATCCTCCCGACGGGTCTTCCCGGAGGCGCGTTCGAGGTCTTCCGGCCGTCACCGAGCTCTACATCGCCCTAGCGATCTCCCGATCGTTCGCCGCCCGATCACGCTTGCGCGGTGCTTTGCTGCTTCAAGGTTGATTGCAACCTTCGTGGGCATCAAGGCCCTCCCCGGTGTGCTTGGCGTGGAACCCTAGTTTGGCGTCAACAAATGGTCATTGCCGTTCGAGGTCGAAGTTCCTTTTTTTGTGCCAACTCCATCTTGCCTTTTAATTCGGCGGTGAGATCATCACCCTGATCTGCAGGGAATCAAGGCTTGAGATGGAGTAGCTGCCGCAGCGTGTAGAAGATTTTTCTGGCACCAAGCTGATCATTGTATTTAATCTACATCGATCCTATCCTATCCACTAATCCATATTTTGAGTTTACCCTATGAGAAAAAAAAAATATTTTTAACGTTAGTATTTTTTTTTTTTTTCTTCAGGTTTGTTCCATTATAATTTTCATTTCGAATTTCTATCCTTAATAGAGTTTAATTGAATTTTTAATGTGTTACGGGTTTGAAACCTCATCTCATGGTCTATGAATGTTGAATGGATCATCTATTCCTCACATGGATGAAGAGATATAAATTTTGTTCTATGATGGCTATGCACTTTCATATCAAGCGACATGTATTCCGAACCTCAAAAGACGCATGGCCATTAGGATGGATTCGGTCACATGATTCATAAATTAAATTGCTGATTGATTTATAATCATTAGCAATATCTCATTCACATCTTGTCTCCATCGATCTCTATTAAATCATAACATCAAATTCCCACACCGATGGTGGTCCGACTCTCGGCAACGCCACCCACGCCTCGAGGCCATTCTATTGGCCTTCCACTTTAGCGCCATTTCTGCGGTGCCAGCCCCGTTTAGAGCTCATCCTCCAAGTTTTCAACACATTGTCGTGGGCTCCGACGTGCATATATAGGCACCATAGGGCCACACACATGGCAGCGGTGATGCCAGTTGAAGTTGGGTACCACAATATGAGTGGGTCGAGCTCGCGCTAGACGTAGGAGGAAGGAGGAGCGTGATATATCTAAGAGAAAGAAGTGACGACAATGACCAGGATCTAGAAGTTGAGTTCCATATGAGGACAGGCGCGGGCAAGCGTGGGCGGCGACAGCATGAGCAGCAACAGAGAGGCAGAGGGGACAAGCAGGTTTGAGACGATTTGCGTTGGCCTACGGTACATGCAGAGAAAGGCGCAATTTCCGAAGGCCAGCTGGAGTAGATGGCAGAGGGAGGTGCAAGCGGTGCTGAGCGGTGGAGGTGGTCGAGCCCAAACGTGAAACGAACAGAACGATTTAAGTTCTATAGATGGATCCGGCGGCCGAGGAAAAACAAGGTGACGTAGCCCAATGAGAAGCCAACGTTCTTCCTTCATATTCGTGTTAAAGAGAAGAGATGGTTCCCAATCCCTATCAAGTATCAATGAATATTTAGCTTGGTCAGTTATTTCACAACTATAAGCCAAACAACGGTGTTTATTGGAGCTAAAGAGAGAGCCAAAAAAATCGTAGTGGTGAACCCTACAGAAATCATCACCATTCGCATCTTAGGAAACCGTAGAGCTCCAGAAGCTTGCCATTTTAGCAACATCTGTTTACATATTATATATAATATAATGATCGGAGCTCTTTAATATCAATTTCATTTTATTAAATTATAGTTTGTTTTATTTTTTCCCTCAAGTTTGACCACTCAATTTATTCAAAAACAATTATAGAAAATATCACTTCTTTTGTTATGAAATGTTTTATTAATCAAAATTCCTAACCAAGGATGTACAGCTCCTGCCTTGGCCCTTTCCTGTCACTGACTCAGGATGGAGTCACGCCTGTGAAACTTCACTCTGCAGCTGCTTCAATTATTAGTGCGCTGGAATGATTTAAATTTAACTATGTTTGTAGAATTTTTTTTTTTTTAACTAAGACAAGTGATTGAGCTTAGGATAAAAAAAAGTCAAACAAACTATAGTTTAGAAAGAACGGAGTACACAACATCTCTTTCTACACCGTCCACTACAGTTTCATAGGGGTGATTAAGTGTCTGGTCCGACCCTGGCCTAATCCATTCGTTTCGAGTTACTTCACAAAAACTACAATATTGTTAGTAAAATAAACGATGTAAACCAACGCAGATATGAAGTGTAAACCATCAAGGAGAATTGTCAATATGTTGCATACAAATAAAAGGAACAAACCATGCTACATGCTACAGATAGTTGGATATTTTTCTAGAATTCTCCGCAAACTGTTGGAAAATAGGCGTTGACAGAGAATAAAGATTGCGGCGTCCAAATTACAAGAGTATCTATTCAATGTCTCAAACATGCTTCAGTCAATTGTTTTACATAATTCCATGTGAGCAGTCTAAGAACAAAGCAACTTCATTCGACTTTCTTGGGTTCTGCTCGAGGATTCCAGAGACCAAGACGACACTTGTGGGCAAGACTCAAAATCAACTTTTTCTGCATTGTAGAAAAATAATCAAATATGACAAATTGATAATTTAGACCTACATAATTCAATATTCACAATCTTTTCATTTTAAATGGAGTCCTGCTATATGTATGAAGAATTTATCAGCTAAGCCGCTCAACAACTATTCATGAAACTTCTATTATTCTTGTTGTCCAGCTCCCCAGCCCTTGAAATGCTCCAGTGGCCTCAGTTGAGCAGTGTAGGCCTCAGTCTAATGAGAAGATAGTCAGCAAAACCCAAGCAATAGTAAGGTTGATTCGGTCTACCAAGTGCTCGATTCAGGTGGGCAGGTGAGAAGGCCTGTGGAAACTGAGCTTGATCTGGTGGTGCACCAAGAAGCATGTGAATTTCACTTCAGTGCGAATGAGGGTGTAGCGTTCAGAGACTGGAGCAACCAACCATGCAAAGCGAGGCTACTTTAAGCACAAAAGAATCTTTCTTAATGCTGCTAAATGCCAATCCATTATTTCGAAAAAAAAATCCCAATCTTTTTCTGAACATGGTGACCTGAACGGTGCGCCCTGCCTTGGAAGCAACAAGCGACCATGGAGGCGATGGGAATACGAGAGCAAACAGAACATATTGCAGGAGAAGCAACTAGCAAGCGAACAGCAATGCCGAAAAACACTTCAGACAATCATTGGGCTTGCTCAATGGTGGCCCTAACAAATTATGAGAGAAAAGATGAGGATGCCTGCGTGGTCTCATGCTTAGCTTTCTTTGAAGGTGTTTCATATCAAAATGATCGTGCACAAACTTTTTTTTTTAAAAAGAAATCTGAACCAAAGCAACTAATTCTAACAACAACTTGATTCAAACATATCCTTGTCAGGATAAATTTTTTGTTATCAAGATCCAACAGGTTTTAACCCGTAGTAAATGTTAAATTAAAAAATCGTGGTTAGCTAAACGTTGACCAAATTTTGTTTAATTCTCACATTTAAACAAAACAAGATTATGTTAAACTTGATTAAGATACCCACCAAAATCAAAGTTGGGGAGATATTCAGCCTGCTCGCCTGTGCTAGTCAAACACCTGCAGCAAGCAGTTCCGATCGGAGCCACAGCCATTTACACAGAAACAAGCTTGGATATTAGTAAATGCTAACTTGTTTCCCCTAGCACAGATAATGGGCTCTGTGAAAATTGCTTCTACATGGCTTTCGCAAAAAAGAAAATTATGGCAAAAAAAATCCATTTTAGCTAAATGTCACAACTTAATTAAAATTTAGGATAGCTTGAACTCGAGTTATGCTATGCAAGACCAATTGGGTCATGGTCTCATCGACGTCAACAAAAGCACATTCTTGGCATTGAACTTGGGGAATACAAACTTTGGAGTCTAGGAAAGGGAATCTCAAGGCAGCTTCAGCGAAGTATTGGGGCATCCTAGGGTAAAAGTATTTTGCATCTCTTTCAGTAGTGTTTTAAAGGTGTCGCCTGGGCCGCTGGGCGTCTAGACGTACCCAGCTCGCCTTGGAAAACAGTGGCGCCTTGTCGCCTAGGCGCCGCCTAGGCGTACCTAGCACTCGCGACACCTAGCTGCCTTAAAAACACTGTCTATCAGAAAACACCACACGAAATCTCCCAAACCAACATTTAGCTTCGCTACAGCCCATAAACTCTACTTAGGGATCGAATTGTGTATATAACTACAATGCCATGGCAGAATGCTTAAACAAGGGGCACATCCGACAGTCGTTTCATCGTTTGTCACCGAAGAGAGGGAAAATTGGTAGCTTACACGCTTGCAGGAGATGCGGCGATACTGGCGGCGCAGCTTGCTGGCCTCGATCAGCTTCCCCACGCCGTTGAGGAACTCCACCACGCCGACCCTGGCTGCGCCCGGCAACGATCCAACTCCAATCACCAAAGAGAAGCATAACGAGATTCAAGGAGGCGGAGAAGGAGTGGGCGTACCTTGGTAGGGCTGGGCGTGGAACGATCTCGCCGGAGCTCCAGTGCCGGCGAGGAGGAGGTGGCGGAACTGAGATGCGAACGCGACAGCCCTCGGATGGGAGAGAAATGAGGAGTGCAGGGACCAGCCCTATGTTTTCATGGGCATGGGCCCTATGACCAAATAGGCCCATATTTGCGACTACCCGTATACCCTTGCAAACAGTGATGGAGCTCATCAATTTTTATCAATTTTAAAAAAAGTGCTCCCTACGTTCCACAAAAAATGGAATAGAGGGATTCAAAAAGTTTATCATAAAAAACACACACTTTGACTAGTCAGTTATTTATGAAGTAGGAGCTATGCAGCACTAACGTGGCGCATTCTTGTCCACTCGATTTGTACCATTCGAGAGCACTCCCGTAGTATGAAAAAAAAAAAAGCATTGTCCCGAAGGTTGTTTCCCAGCTAACCTCCTCCTTGGGCAGCGCGCGGAGGCGCAACACTGCTAGCTCGACGGCCCCCCTGGGCGCAGAATAGCCACCGCACCATGGCCAGGCCGGCCATTTGAGAGCGCTCGACGCATCAAGTCTATTAACGTGTGGGCTCACGGCGTGGCCACCAGATGAGAAGCAGGCAACGTCGTGGCAGGACCGGATACGAGGAGAGCCCCGTGATTTGTGAAGGCAAACCCACGGATGAGGACAGCTGATATTTAGAGGGGTATTTTTGTAATTTCACATCTACCTTAGGGTTTCGTGCCTGGTCCTCCTATTGCATTCTTTTGCGGGGCGGAGGGAGAATATACCGCCCACATGTTCTAGTTTAACATAATAGTGCTAACTTTTTCATTTGAGACTTCAATTCTTGAAAATACATTCTTTCACGAGACGGAGGGAGTATATACCACCCACACCGTGTCTAATATTAGGAATTAATAACAAAACTAGATCATAAATGTAAATATCAATGCATCATACCACATGTTCTAGTTTGACATAATAGTGATAACTTTTTCATTTGAGCCTTCAGTTCTTGAAAACGATATAATGCTTACAAAGACATCTCGCTCTATAGTTGAGTAGGATTTTTAGGAAAGCATCTCAATGCTACAAAATATGACATCATCAATCAATTATTCTTGGAATATCTGGATTGGTAAGAGTGGGGAGATATTCTTTTGGTTTTCAATATTACTATTGTGAATTTTAAGGGCGTCCCCAACATTTGGTTCCGAGAGAGGTGACATGCGGTGCTTTTCGAGAGGAGAGCTAAGAGCAAGTATTATGGCAGTCGTAGTTCCCACTAAATGCCGATGTGGAGGAGAGAAGGGAGGAGAGAGAGGAGAAGCCGCTATAAGCTTACAAACCGGCTTGGGCACAAGAACCAAAAAACTATGTGAGATAGACAAGTGGGACCTCAGATAATTAGATAGAGCTAACTATTGTATGAGTGGGTCGGAGAAGGCTATAAGGAACTTTACACCCAAATTAGTAGGCCGTATTATAATACTTGCTCTAAGGAACTCGGCACCGTGACGAGTTTGTCGATGGACTCACACTATCCAATAAAAAGCTTAGGTTTCGGCGTTCGTGACCCACATATTATGGGGCTGGTGACTTCTTTTTTATTCGTAGATTTGCCACGTTAGCTAGCGATTTTCATTTCCTTGTTGCGGATGCACTTAAAGCATCATCGAGTTTGCAAAATTTTACTTAGCAAATCTTGAGTCCAACAGTTTGACATAATTTACTAAACAAACTCGAGATCTAATTTACATCGAAAATCCCGAGACGTAAAACAAAATTATGTTTATGCTCTTCTACCTCACGGATGCGTGGCACATACGAAGGCCAGATATATGCTTGCCGCGGAGGAGGGATATCAAGTTGAGAAAGATGACAACCTCATTTAGCAAAACGTTGGAGAGTAATTTTTCATGTTTTGCCAAATTTTTAAGGATAGCAACCTAATTTAGTAAAGTATTGGAGTTGCTCTTAGAGCGTGTATAACGTGTCTTTTTGCTAGGGATGAAAACGGATCGGTTCGAGCGACAATGGCTCTCTCCTATCCTAATCCTTCTTTTTTTCTAATCGGTTTCGAGCAGATCGGATATTATGCGGATTCGGATGCGAATACGGATGTTTTAGGATGTCGAAAATGGTACGGGTTCGGACCGTGTCGAGCGAAGCGGACTTTTATAAGTCGGATAACTCACACAACTTTTAAATTTGGACTTAACATTATAAAAGAAGCATATAAAACAAGGAATATTAATCAATACTTCTAATTAAGCATAGGGTCGAGTACAACCGTATAGGGGCGACTTAGTGTATGCTTAAAATAGGAATTAGGCAATCACAACACACCCACCTACAAATTAGGCAAATAGGCAATTGATTACCATTCTATATGTAGCGAGCAACTACAACGGTTTGACATTTGTAGTTGGCATTCTTAAATTTTGCCAAAAAGGTCCAAAAACTCCCTCCAATAGTTTAGCATTTTGAGTTGACAAATTAGTGAGCGTTGTCAAATCATGCCTTATGCGCTTAAAAAGCGGCTCTACGACATTTGACATTCGCGCATCCGTGCGTATTAGAAGAGGTGGAAGGGCATAAACATAATTTTGTTTACGCCTCATGGTTCCTGACGCAAGTTTTCAAGAGGTGGAAGGCCATAAACATAATTTTATTTCTCTCTCGGGTTCCCGATGTAAGTTAGATCCAAGTTTGACAAGTGAATTATGTCAAACTATTGGAGATGAGCTCTTTTTTATTTGGCATTTGGATTTGGGAGTTGGCAAACAAGGGCAATTGGCAAACAATAAATGGGGAACTGTTGGAGTTGCTTGGATACTTAAATTATTTTTCATGTTTCGGCTGCTTAAGATATTCAGTTATCCTATTATAAGCATCGGATAATCCGCGTTTAATTATCTTATAATCTATATTTACCAAATTTTGGCAATACCATATCCTACACCGCATCCAAGATATAGTCGGATTCGGATAATCCGCATCCGCACGGATATTAAAAAAACACTTATCCATATTCTTAAAATTCGGTTTCGAGCGGATCGGTGCGGAGGATTATCCGTTACCACTTTCATCCCTACTTTTTTGCCATGTCTCTAAGCTATTTTTTTTTTATAAAACCCTCACAATGCTTAGAGACAATAACCTCGCCTCTTCGTGGAAAGAACGACTTGGGCTCGTGCTCAATGTTTAGAGATCGACACCATCTTACGTTGTACAGGAACTGTCGAGTCGAAGCGTCTTCCCACAAATCCAGTGTGCGCATGCATTAAATAGCTTAGAGATAGTGTTTCGTCTGTAGGTTGTATGACATGTCTTTATACATATCTGTATGATAAATTCGAAGAGACGTATCCCGTCTGTGGGTTGTACATGCCCTAACGTCAGTCTCAATTGGGTGTTTCATAGCGTTGTTTCCAAGACTGCCACATCATGTAGAAGAAAATGAAACACGGATGAAACCCTCACTCCCAATAGAGAGTTTCATTATATAGTTTCATACGCATTAAATTTCAAGACTCCTAGAGAGATGGTACTCGTGCCAACATAGTTTCATCCCCATGGAACTCATTTCTTCTATCTTTTCTTAAATACTCCCTCCGATTTGGTATTCGAAGTTGTTTTGAATAAGGTTTAGATCAAACATTGGGAATATAAATCATCAATAATTTTAAGTTGTTGAGTGTGTAAATGTGAAAATTATATCAATAGATTTGTCTTAAAAATACTTTGATAAAAGTATACATATATGACATTTCCATAAATATTTTTATAATAACAAAAGGTCAAGTTGTGTTTTAGGGACCATGTCGCTGTCCTAAACGACTTCTAATAACAAACTTGAGGGAGTACGGTGCCACATCATCCATAATGCATACATGGTAGGTCATTAAATGCAAATGAAACTCTCTTTGAAACCTCCGCTAAGATCGGCCTAAGGGTACTATGTGGCGTTAGTGATTTGTTTCTTTCTTTATTAGCAAACTTTGCCACGCCCATTAACGATATGATTTCCTTGTTTGCACGCCCTTTGGGTTCTATTTATTGTTTCCAAAGTTTTGATTCACTCGGCGTTCGGATACCAAAACTAATCGGTTCGGTTCTTCGGTTCTCTAACTAATTCGGTTCCCAAAGAATACGACACCGATCAATTCTTGGGGAAACTTCGAACCGATGTATTTTGGTTCGGTTTTGTTTCTAACCGAATGGAACTTAAATATTCGAACCTGATTGTAAACAACCCATTCAATTGCAAATTTCGACAACATTTTGCCCGATTTTGTTGCACTCAACATGGACAATTCATGGATCCGTTCTTTGTAGAGTCGGTGTCACGGAGACTAGGGGATTGCCGGCCCGGGTGCTGCAACTATAGGCCCGCAACACCAAGACTAGAGGTCGGGCGGAGGGGAGTGGAGGGGGCGCCGCCGGGGGTGGCTGCGGGTCCACGACTCGCGGCCCGGCCTGGGAGGCGGAGCGTGCGGGGGACGATCGGATCGGGGTTAGCGCCTCGGACGGCGGGAGTTGGGCGAGGAAGGCCGGATGGGGTCAACTCGGGATGACCGGACGGGGTCGGGTCGAGGGCGGCAACCGGAGTCGCGTGGGGATGGTCCGACGGGGTCGGCGGACGACGGGTCGATCTCACCTATTGCCTCTCTGGCGGTGATGGTCGGATAGGGACGGTGTTGGGACGCTTGAGACGGGAGTCGGGTCGTGGAATGACTCTTAGTCTCTCACCGTCTGCGCCGAAAGTGCCTTAGGGTTTGCCCTATTGGGCTGGACTTGAAAGTTTTCTAAATCGGCTTTACACAACTCGGGTAATTTGGGTTATTTCAGTTAACCGAGGTCGAGAACCGAGCTAAGCGGAATAATTTCGGTCCTAGAAAATTTGGAACCTAAACTGATCAGTTTGATTAGTTTCGCCTCAGTTCTCGGTTTTCGGCTTTTCTTGCGCCCAGAGTGAGTTGCTATTGATGGGACGGATCTGTCCTCCACTATGGGCGTCCATTCCATGATTCCTAGAACGAGATCGTTGCTATTGACTGCGTTAACCCAAGTCCAAGAGATTGGATGTAAAATAGAGAAGGAAATGGGATAGATTGAACCAAATTCCTCTCTTTACCTTCTTTTTTTTTCTCTCTATTTTTTTGACCGCTTGTTAATTATTATATACTCCATCAATTCTAAATTATAAGTAGTTATGATTTTTGTTGCACAACCATTTTACGCAAAAAATTTGGATAGAGGGAGTACATAGTACAGGGCATTTACAAATGTCACTCATCAAAATCTGCAGGGCATTTACAACTGTATATGTTCTAGTAGGAGTATATTCAGTTACAATATTCACAAAGTATGTCACAAAAATGAAAAACAATCAATCGAATGTGCTCCTTCACATCGACGCTTGATCCTCTGTTTACACCTCCAATCCCGCACGGTGGCGCTGCCTCTGCTGCGCCCAGTGGCCATACGCCTCTCGCAACCGGCGGCGGAACCGTGCCATGTCCAGCCACACGTTCTGGCCGTCCAGATAAACCTGCTTGGTGACCTGCCACCCCTTGGCGTTCACGGTATCCGGGTCAGTCAGCACCGGGTCGTCGTTGGCGTATTTGCCGTAAAGCGAGCTCTCGGACGGCAGGATTTTGTACGGCATGTAGCGTAGGCCCAGCCGCCGGGCAGGCTCGCCGTAGTACGTTTCGGCGGCCCAGTCGGTGCCTAGTGGCACCACCTGGATGAACACCGAGCCCGGGCGCATGAACAGGAAGTGCGTCATGGCCGCACCGTGCACGCCCACCATGACGTCCGAGGCGTTCAGGGCGCGGTACATCTTGGCGAGCTCCGTGTCCTGGCGTGGCCGGAGCACGGCGACGCGGAACCCGGCGCCGGCAGCGGCGCGCACCAGCTCGGCTTCGTTCTCGATCGCGCGCGACCCGTTTCGAGAGATAATCGTGAGCAGTGGCTTGTCACCCTCGGCTGTCTTGGTCCTCTTGCTTCCGCGATGTTGCTGCTGTCTCCTCTCAGCAGCAGCAGCAGCAGCTTGTTTCTCCTCCTCTTCAATGATTGTCTGGATGCGACCACGGTAAGCGTCGTCGAGCATCTGGCGGAAATCCTGGATCGTCTGGTTGGCTGGCATCCGCACGGCGTCGATGGCAAGCTCGTCGTGGATGCGAAGACCAACGACGGCCTCGGGGAAGCAGTGCGTGCGGCGGTCGTTGGTGAAATCGATGGGCGGGTAGTCGGAGAGCTGCTCGACGATGTGGCCGTACTTGGTCATCCACCAGTCGTGGTACTCGAGCATGACGAAGACCACCTTCTTGTTGTAGCGGCGCGAGGTGATGTAGAGCGGGATGATGCCGTCGTTGAACTCGTGGTACACGTTGCCCGTGTAGCCACCGGTGGAGAAGACGACCGCGGGGACGTCGTGGCGGACGTCGCAGCGGCCGGGCGCGGCGCCGTCTCCTCCCCTCGGGCGCGGAGCGTAGGCGGAGCTCGTCGATGGTGCTCATGATGCTGGACTCCCACTTGCGCGTGTATGGGCGGATGCGCTCGTCGGTGGCCGGTCGAGACGAGTTGGGCGGCAGCAGCAGGAAGAGCGAGTTGGAGGCGGCCTGGGTGCGGACGTCCCCGCGCATGACGCAGACGTCGGTGCGGAGCGCGGTGCGGTCGCAGCAGACGGTGCCGTTGGCCACATCGGCGCACGGCGGTGCCGATCCCTCGTCGTCGTGCGGCGCCCTCCTCCCCAGCTGCAGCAGCTCGTCCATGGTGCCGGAGACGGGGCTGCCCGGAAGAAGCAGGAGGAGGCAGGACACGAGCGCGAAGCCGGCAAGCATGCGGAGCAGCGCATCGTGGCCGTGCTTCCGGTGTTGGCAGGCGTAGTCTGCCAGGCGGCCCCGGGAGCTCCTTCATCCTGCCGCCGCCGCCGCCTGACTCTTCCGCTGGCGGCGCAAGCGGATCCTCTGCCGCCGCGTCGCCCTTTCTGTGCTGGTGCGCCAGAAGGCTCGCCCGGTGGTGCTGGATCATCTCAAGCCTCAACTCGCAGTCGGGGTTTGGGTGCAGGAAAAACAGAGCCGGAAGAACACAAGAAGCGCAGCGACGCGCGAAGACGAGGAGGAGAGAGTCGAGGACGCGAAAGCAGAGTAGGAGGAGTCGTGGACCGCGACCGCGTCGGTTCGCCTCTTCTTAAACATGGCACGGTGGGTGGCGGAACAAAACAAACCGTGTCTCAACTCTATGGCTTGCGGGGTAAGGGAATGCAATGCAACAGGCTGCGCCGCCCGCCTGTGCTGACCGAGCGGACGACCGACCCTGCTGGTGACGGACTGGCAACGCCAACGCAGCAGCGCAGGGGGCGGGTGGCGATGGCACCGAACGAACAAACCTGGAGCGTGGCTCGGTTGGTGGCGGCACCAGTCCCGCTTCCTTTGGTGCCGCTTGCGGGTCTAGAGGAATAGTATCCCAGGCAGGTGAGAAGGTTTCTTTGCGCGTTTCCTATTGTTTCTTAGCGGAGGTTGCCCCATTTTTCTGTGGGAAACGTGGTGGTATACTACTGGTATTAGCTGTACACAGGTGTTCTCTTCTTGGTGCCTGTACGTTGCAGTGGGGACATCAGTGTTCTAGATTACACGGCCTACAATGCGGCTACCTCTGTATGACCAAAAGGATGCAACTACCTTGCGCGCCGGCTAAAGTTCTTCGCGTCTAACTAAATTTATAGTACTAAATAAATAAATATATAGATAGATAGGTTTAAATTATTTTTATAAATAATATTTAGTAACAAATCTAATTATACTTATTTCATATTATCGTATTCGCCCCGCACCCGTTCGCTACTCCCGCCCCACGCTAATCCCCCCCCGCTTCCACTCCTGTATCACGCCGCCCGTGCGCACGACCATACAATTACTAGCCGCGCCGGTCACCACCACACCCGCCCACCGCAACCAAGACGCCCTGCCCTGCGGTCGTGCCCTACCACTGTGCCCCAGTCAGCGTGCCGACGCGACAATGCTGGACCATTACCGGTTGGGAAGAGCGCAGCCTTAGGGCCTCGGCCAGAACCCTAGGGCCCGCTCAGCCTCGGGCCTCCGCCCCCTCAACGCGAGCTAAGGGGCGTCCCAACGAGGAGCAGCGTTGAGGAGCAACAGGAAGAGGTAGACCCATGCGATCCACGGTAGATGGAGAGTCGAGCCCCTCGCCGTGCGCGCCCACACTATTGTCCTGACGCCGCCTAATCCACGGTCGACGGATTGAGAATGTGGATTGACGAGAAGGAGAACTGCTAGGTTCACACCCACACCTTCGTCCCCGCCCCACACTCGCACGCACCGCTGCATTTTCTCCCTCCTTATCACGCTGAGCCCCAATTTCAGCATGCTCGCGCCACCTTCGGCGGGTCAGCATCAAGATTCGCGGGAGCTCCAAGAAGACCAACAAAGCCAAGTGCTGACGCACGTGAATCCCTTGTCAGTGCAAGCAGCCACCTGCGAGTGCCTCTGCTGATGTTTGAAGATCTCTAGTTTGGTTTTGGCTAATTGTTGACGGTAAAAACACCCTTATTTTACACCATGAAAACACCTTCAACATTACCCAATAACTAGTTTCGGTTGTACTTGGAGTATTTCTTTGCAGGACTTTGCAAACGAGACAATAATGACACAGTTATGGCACATGAAGAGCAAGGTGGACCAAACCTGCCAAATGGCGTCCACATGGCAAGCCATGTCACCAATCCGTGCAGCAACCAAAGGACGCACCTCATTGGTCCATCAAGACGTCACAAGGATCGAGTCAGTACAAACAGGACGTCACAGCTAGATCCAGCCAAATGTCGAGGTCAATGACTGGTGGGACCAACATCATGGACCCCGAGGAAATCCCAAATGGCAGGGAGTGGGGTCAGCCAACCAAGTGGGGTCGGCTGACCTCCCCTCTCACTTCCACCGACTTCGTCCCACATTCTACACATTGTACACATGTCAAATTACCTCAGCCCTCGATGGAAAGGCAGTTCTAAGGCGGTTTGATCCAATGACATACAATGAAGGTCACAAGGATCGATGACGTGGCGCTGGAGTAGCCCCTACTCCTCCCTGGGCTATAAATACCCCTTTGCCCCCTGAGAGTGTGAAGTGAAGGCAAAGCTCCTAGCAAGACTCCAAGAGTAGTAGGTTAGTCTAGTGTGGGAGTTAGAGTTGAGTCGAGCTAGGCTCGAGATTCCGGAGGTAGTCTTTAGGAGTCTGGTATAGCTATAGTTATCTTTTCTCTTAAATTTGGATCTTTACTTTATAATATATAGTTCTTTTTTACTTTACTCTAGTATCTACTTAGCGCAACTTTGCTCTAGGTATCTAGACTATAGTTGTAGTGATATAAGTCTAGCATATAGGTGTTTTATACTTAATTTGTAGTTCAAACCCTGGTTCACATCGAACTCATGCTTGTATGCAATCATCGCCTGTTATTGGGTGCTCTAGTTGATATATGTAGCTACATCTAGTAGGGCCGTACCTACGATTTGGAGACCCAGAACGAAACACGTTTGGAGGCCCTAAAATTTATAAAGAAAATAATATAACACTAGAATAATTTAACTCCATTATAAAGTATCAAATATACGTCATTCTTATAGTACTTGGAACATATGATGCTAAAACGATACAAAAGTACTTAAGTAACAAATTGGCCTTATATTGTACTAAAAAGCATAATTAAGCCTAGTATTCTTTGAAATGAAGTCTTCAATTATATATTCATACTTGATCATCTCCAAGATATCATTTTCAAGTGCTATTGTTGCCAACCCATTGAGTCTTTCTTGTGTCATTGCACATCGCAAGTAGGACTTCAATAACTTGAGTTTAGAAAAGCTCCTTTCCGCAGATGCAACAAGAATAGAGAATGGTTAACAAAACTCTATATGCAATAACGGCATTTGGGAAAGAACCATGTTGTTTCAAATATTTCAGAATATCAAGAGAGCTCATAGATCTATCAATATGATCTTGAATGTACTTTAACTCCACATATAATTCTCTTCCATCAATATCTGAATGTCCTCCACTTTTGAGTTTAGCTTCCAAATTGACACAAGAAGAAAGCAATTTTCTATCATCCAAGGAGCCGAAGCTTATCTCAAGTAAATAGGAAACCAAAAACATTTTGGAATTCCCCGATATTGTTCAAATCTCCTAGAAAGTGAAGCTATGGCTTGATCAACAACAGGTATAAATAAGTACGCGAAATAAATCTTACGGAGATTGTGAAGCGAAAGACTCATCATCATCGTGGGGTTCTCATCAAATTGCTTTTTCCTTGTGATCTTACGTTTGGTGCGAAAAATCGGATCAATATCCATCTCTAGTGCAATTTCATTTGCAACTTGCAAAGCTTTTGAAAAGCTCGTTTCTCGTACTCATTGTAAAAGGATATTAGCTCTTGTATTTTTTCTCGATGGCGTGATCGGTAATCATATCCTTTGCCCTGTAGCCGCTTGTTGATCAAATTAACAAATGGATAACAATTCATACCGATGACTATTGCTAGTAAAAATTCAAAGCTACTAAGCTCATTTTACGCTAAGGATTTAGCCTCACTACTTGACACTAGATCTTTACCACTTTCGGCCACTTGCGGCAAGGCCTCCCTTATTTCTTGCAACGAGTAGTTGAGAATGGCTTGAGTGTGAATCCTGTAATATTATCCAAAAGAATCTGCCATTTCATAGTGGATTTACCAAATGCATATAAATGTGTTGTATGACTCGAAAAAAATCTTTTGCTTTACCACAAGACATGGCCATATCACATAATGTTAGATTCAAACCGTGACAACCACAAGCTGAATAAAAGCTCGGGGATTTATATCCAAAAGTTTCCTTTGTACCCCTTGATGTTTCCCTTTCATATTTGACCCATGTCATATCCCCGCCCTCTCACATTGTCTATATCAAGGCCAAGATTCTTCAATTCATTCTCGTAAGACATCAAACAACCCTTGCCCACTAGTATCATTTACCTCCAAAAATCCTAAAAAGGATTCCTCAACACAAATGCGAAATCACGAGGACATATCAACATATCTTATGATCAAAGACATTTGTTCCCCGGTGTCTTACATTAGGAGTACAATCAAGTATAACCGAGAAGTACTTCGCTTGTTTTACTTTTCTAATGATTTCACTCCTAATTGCATCAGCAAGCAAACTTATTAACTCATTCTGGGTGTGTTGGTATGCCTTATAGCATAATATTACTAGCCAACTAAACATGAAATAAGGGCTTAAAATGAACATCAACATAAGTCTAGGGGTCCAACTCGACATATTTCCACAAGTTTTGGTATTTCATGACTTTGCGGGGACTGAACAGATAAAAGCGAGATAAGAGCGTTGAGAAACCCAAGAGTTTGCATCCCATACGATGATAAGACTTGACCGAGAGGCAACTCAATCCGAAAAAAGTGGACTAAAACATTCTAGAAGACACCAGGGGAGGAAGGAGAACTCACCAGACCGCGAGTCCCGCGATCGCCCGACCTATTATCGGGCGACCGCCGGTGGGTCCCACCGTCAAACCTCACCTTTCTATGGCGGTTTACCACCGACATTGGGGTTGTATCTACACCGTTGCTCAAGGTCGGTTTGATCCAAGGGTCCATGTTCATCGCCAAGGGCTATATAAGCAGACCACCTGACCCCAGGGCAAAACCCTAATTCATATCAATTCATACCTATTCATTATTCATCAAGTCCCATCATCAAGACCCCAAGTCTAGATCCTAAGCCCGAGTTCATCATATTAGAAGCGATTAGCTACCTAGTTAGATCTAGAGGAAGTCAAGCTTGCCTTGGATTCCCGATTGTCAAGAAGTAGCGAGCCCGAAGCTTCGTGGCTTCTCTCTTGTATCCAACATGTAAGTATTATTGTTGGAATACATTTGCTATGACTTTGCTCTATTTAATGATTATATTCTTAGTGATGTGTATCCATGCTTGCTATGATTATATGTCTAGTTTAGTAAGTTTGTCTTATATTTTATGCATGGAGTCGTATAGCATCCACTTAGATGATCACTTTGTGGGTGGTGAGCAATGTGTAAACGTGGTGTTTATACAACGTTTACCGCGACGCACCCTACATTCCGGTCGTGTGGTAGATCGCGGGAGTGACAGATCTGTTGAGTCCTTTGGAGTCCACCCCGAATGATAGGCCAAGTTGAGCCATAATTACGGTAATGATCTTGTTTCGTCCTTGATCTTCATTGGTAATGTTCACCATGCGTAGATATATTGCAACCTTGCCATGATAACTAGATGTATCTCGCACTAATTGTAGTATTCATTGACATATGATTATGAGTAACTTAGGAATATTCTTTCTACTCTCTCTATATCATGTTAATAGCTCATATGATACTAGTGGCATACCATAATCTTAGACTTGGGCGCTTATCATTTATTATTATTCATTATTTATCTTTATTATGAGACTTATCATGTTATGAGTATTGTTAGAGGCATATGGTTACTGCATTGTACAAGCGCAAGTGAATCTCAAGTTAAACTATCAACGAGACATACCTATCTCTCTTACTTTCCATAGACTACCTCTTCCCTATGGTAAAATACAAATACGATACACGGATAGACTCCCTGAAGTGCTACAATGGTATTTCTATCCGTAAACTGCGGATATCATCTTTTATCAAGGCATATCAAGAATACCATACACGCATTTCTTAGAGCGTTATTGCTAGGGTGACGACTAGTGCGTAGATAATGCCTAGAAATGAGTGGTACACCTCGTGTACATATCCTAGTGAGATTAACTCCACTATGGATAATGGTGCCGAGATTACACCCCACAACTAACACGCCTAACTCCGCCTTTATTGGATCGTGAGATTAACTCCACATCCAAGGCGACAAGTTCGATAGATACCTTATTTATTTACGTCGCCTTCCTACTGGATCGTGTTAGAAATATCAACAAGCATTTCGGCGCCGTTGCGGAAAGGGTGCTAGGCAAAACCTAAACACACATACATGGAATTAAGAGAGATCACTTGCATCACATAATGCATTGAGAACCCATTATCACATACTCAAACAAAGCTTACCCTTTTTTGTCTACTTGTTTTTGATCTTATGCGGGGTAAATGTATGAATTGGAACAACCGTCCCTGATAATTACGTTGACAATCCACAAGACATAATCGAAAAGGCCAAAGCTAAACTCGCACAAATACCAAAGCCACGGGACATCAAGACCTTTTGATTCGGACGTTAATCAAAGCGGCGTGAAGCTTATCACCCGATTTTGAGGCCATGGGTTACAAGACACTTCGTGAGTTCTCAGCTCCTAACACGGCCAATATTCTCACTGGGCCGAAGGTAGAAGTGGGGGACAATGGTTTTGAACTCAAACCTGGACTCATCAACATGGTACAAGCTAGCCAATTCTGCGAAAAGGCACATGAAGACGCGAGTGCTCATCTCCAACACTTCTTGGAGATTTGCAGCACTTTCACTATGAAGGATGTACCAAGAGACGTCATCTTGCTACGCCTCTTCCCATTCTCACTCTTGGGGAAGGCAAAGCAATGGTTCTACGTTACAAAAGAGAAGAACACAACTTGGGCTCTATGCTCCACGCGGCCTTTTCGCCAAGTTCTTCCCTATAGGCAAGGCGAATGCCTTAAGAGGGAAGATATCCAATTTCAACAAAGAACACGATGAATCTATCCCTAAGCGTGGGAGGCGTTTCCAAGAATACATTTCGGAATGTCCACATCATGGGATGGAGAAGTGGCTACTCATGCGGACTTTCTACCACGGGCTCATCCCTAGTGCTCGTGAGACGATGGATGCTGCAGCAGGAGGTGCTTTCTTATCACTTACATTGACCAATGCTACAGAGCTTGTGGAGAAGATGGCTTCCAACCAAAGTTGGAATGAAGAACGTCAACCCCGCAAGAGAGGAATGCACCAGCTCAAAGAGGTAGATATGCTGTCTGCCAAGATGGACCTAATCATGAAGAAGCTCGAGATAGAGATCCTCAACCCAAGGAGGTCATGCAAATTCAAGATGCCCGCATGACATGTGAAGAATGTGGTAACATAGGCCACACCGGGCGAGAATTGCCCAGAGATTGTGGAGGACATCAATTTCATCAACAACAACAATAACTATCGCCCTCAATGTAATCAAGGTTGGAACCAACAGAGGCCAAACTACCAAGGCAACTACCAAGGTAATCATCAAAGTAACAACTTTAATAATAATTATAATCAACCTTCTTTGAGAGACCTAGTTCTTAGCCAAGGTAAAACCATGGAGAATCTATTTAGAAAGATAGCTTCCAATGATAAAGCTCTAGAACTTATCAACACTAGAATGGAAAGCTTTTCTTACGCCATTAAAAAATCAACATAGTTTTAATAAGATGATAGAGTCTCGATTTCTCACCGGCAACTGCTCCACTAACCACACCGAGTAAGATTCCTGGGCCACCAAAGAATTAGAATCTGCAAATCTTGTCGATATCTTTAATGTAGGTAACTACTATAGAGAGACCTCGGGAAGCAACTCGTTGGATGACTCTATGCCGCCCAAGAAGGGAGATCCGGGAAGGCCGGTCATCACCATCCGGATAGGACCGCACACCTTTGACAATGCGCTATGTGACTTCGGCTCCAGCGTCAACATCATGTCTAAGGTAATATATGAGAAGATTCATGGTGAACCACTTTTGTATACAACCATGTGCTTGCAACCGCGAGATCGATCACTATGCTACCCTAAGGGGATACTTGAAGACGTGTGTGTGGGACTTGGAGGCTCCTATGTACCCGGCCGAGACTTAAATCATGGAAACAGGAGGAAGTGAAAGATCAACGATCATACTTGGTCGCCCATTCCCGAAAGTACGACCAAAGCTATCATCTACGCCGACAAAGGTCGAAGATTTGTTTCAACATTAAAGGGAGAAAGGAGAAATTCAACTTCGGGAACAAGACACATACCTCTCCCCGCTCACCCACCAATGGTCCTACTCATATCCGTCGACACCAGAACCAAAGATCGAGACCATCAACAAGAATAGAAAGAAGAACCAGGATAGATACAAGAAGGCGTAGCCTACAAAGGTAATGGTGATCAACAAGGTAAGTTCTAAAAATGACCATCTACTTCAATCTCCAATGCTCCGCAAGCAAGATGATCCAGGTACTCCTACCATCGCATGCTCCATTAATTATTGAACCTTCAACAATACATTCTCGCGATACGGGTCCGGCATCAACTTGATGGCAAAGGTAACATATGAACTATTATTTGGGAAATTGCCCTTGCAACCAAGATTTGTGCAAAAAGCAGCATGGCGCACCAATCATACTGGTTTCCAGAAGGAATTGCTAAAGACGTACCAGTCAAAATCAGGGATCACTATGTTCCTACCGACTTTGTAGTCATGGACATGGGGGAAGATCAAGATCCTCCATTAGTGCTGGGGAGACCGTTCCTCAACACTACACGCGCCATCATCTACATCCATACAGAGAGATTCACTTTCGCTTTCCTACGTAAAAGGTAATGCGTGTGTACTTTAATAGTTATAATGATTATGAGAAACCCAGAAGAGCAAAGTCACTGTCGCCAAAGGAGGCAAAGTGGATTAAAGACACGTAAGATGAGAAGGTAAATGAAGAGGTTAAGTCCCCTACACTGAACCATCCATGGAGAAAGTAGAAGAACCAACCACTCCGGAAAAGAGTCCACCAAATAAGCTAAAATGGAGGAAGAAAAAGACATCTCCCAAATCATCATCGAAGAGACAACAAATCATCGGTGCCACCAATTATGACAACCGATGTACCTTGGGAGGAGTAAAGAGCGTAACTAGAAGTCCCTGTCGGAGGACTCTAATCGCCGAACCCTATCCGAAAGGTAACTCAAGATTTATCCATATTTAAAATTCCTAGCATTGCATATTTATTTATTTCATATCATGTTTATCTTTAGCATCATTTGAAAACAACAAAAAATATTTTGTGCTTTGTTCTCAGTGAAAACCTTAAAGCCCCATGTGAGTAACCTCGAGGCTTAACCCTCTAGGCTATTTGTCGTGGTGGCTTAAAAATAAAAAATAAAGATGCATAAGTACTTTATCTTTTCTTGCATAGAAAAATAAAAATCCAAAAATATATATATATGTCTGTTCCTGTGTAACCTAAAGCAATGTGGCTAACCCCTAATGCTTAATCAAGTTTCACTAGCTTTGTTGTCTATTTGAGTTCAAAGAGAATTTGAAAGGAGGAGAGACATGATAGGCGCCACCATTGTCGCCATCTACCTCAACTTCTACATCATCGACAACCACACTTCAATCCAAAATTTGGGGAGTGCACCCCGCTTATCCCGATAAGTATCTCTACTATTATCTATATATTATATTATTAGCTAAATATTTGGTTTGCTATAGAGTTTGCTAAGAGTCTAGTTTTATAAAGTCTAGTCATTTAAAGAGTCTTTTTTGCTAGAGTGAGAGAATAAAAAGATCAAGAGAGAGTGTACACCGCTTTGCTTTGCTCAACTAAAATGAACCCTAAAAATCGCCAACATGGAGATGATGAATAGTTGCTCCGCCGTAATTCCTTTCTAGTACCTAGCTTTCAAGCTTAATTTCTCTTGAGCTCTAAATGCAAAACTGCTTTGACTTGAGATTTACTCTAAACCTGAAACTTGTGGGTTGCAAATGCTTGCTCTAAAGTCTAGGTAATTGACGGATATGATATAAGATAGTCCTGAGCTACTATTGATCTTACTCCTAGTGACACTAGATTTCTAGAGATTTATTTTGAAAATTTAAAATGCACATGATAAGTTCCTGTGTGACAAAGTATTAAACCTCCTACCACAAGCCATATATACATGCTCCCTAAATTAGGAAAACCCTTTGAGATATATATAGGCTGCTTGCTTTGCATTGAGTTTGTTCAATCTTTGTGACCCTTAGAAACTTGTCATGCTGATCATGTACACTCTACCTCATTCCATCTCGCTACATTTCCACTCCACTCAACTCCATTCACCTATATGCTATTTTCACCCTAGAAGTACGCATCCACCATATACACCCATTATACATACACCACTATCCATTCACTATAGCCACCAAAAATGTTCTACTCCTATCTTGGGAGAGAGCAACCAAAAATATTCCCTATACCCATCCATACATTTCTAGCCAATGTCTTACAGAAGTTCCATTACTTTTGTCTATCTCCCAAAAAAGTTATTGCAAAAGAGATTTGGGTTGTAGTAAAAAAAAAGAGAGAGAGAGAATAAAGGAGAGTTAAAAAATGGATAAGTGTCCGCTGAAAACAATGAGTACTTAGATGGTCGCCTCTCCATAAAAGAAAAAATAAAGAAAAGAAAGAAAAGATACAACCCAAGTTCTCCCAAAAGTTTTCAAATTTCAAAGAGAGATGATTCCTCAAGGAGCAAAAGTAGAATTAGGCTTTCCCTCATTCATTCTACCTTATTATATTCCCTACCATCATACCTACCATATTCTTTCCACCATACACATGCACCACTTGATCGTGTGACTTATGACTTTGGATCCATTGCTTGAATTTACAATATATGCTTAATAAGTAGATTTAGTTTCTCTCACCTATAAGCTCTAGATATAAGCCTTAGATATAGGGTGAGAGAGAAGAAGGCATAATGTGCTACTTGCCTTAGCCAAAAATACCACATATTATCGAGAGAAAGGCAACACAACCTTATTGCCTTAGAGAGGATCCACAAATACCACAAATAAGAGACTAGAAAGGGTCACCCCAAAAGGAACTTTGAGTTTTATTCTAAAAAACTTGCAAAAACTCCGTAAGACAGCTTGAACAAAGGATTTGAGATATGGTGCTTGACTTGACTATTCTATCTTTCAATTTCCCAAGATCGAAGAAAAGGTTATAAGCCCCAAAGGTAAAAGGTAATATGGGTAAGTTGAAGGTTGAAAAGTTTATTCTTATCTATAGAGAAATTTTTGAAAGCATGTGTACTTTTGAGGCGTGAAAGCGTTGCGGCAAACTCCCGATCCAAGTAGTTAATATAATAAAATAAGTCTTGCTAGGGACTAGCAAGAGGTAAGCTTGGGGAGCTTGTTGGTATGCCTTATAGCATAATATTACTAGCCAACTAAACATGAAATAAGGGTTTAAAATGAACATCAACATAAGTCTAGGGGTCCAACCGACATATTTTCACAAGTTTTGGTATTTCGTGACTTTGCGGGGACCGAAAACAGATAAAAAGCAGATAAGAGCAAAGGAGAAACCCAAGAGTTTGCATCCCATACGATGATAAGACTTGACCGAGAGGCAACTCAATCCGAAAAGTGGACTAAAACATTCTAGAAGACACCAGAGGAAGGAGAACTCATCGGACACGTAGTCCCGGCGATCGCCGCCCTATTATCGGGCGACCGCCGTGGGTCCCACCCACAGCCTCACCTTTCTATGGCGGTTTACCACCGACATTGGGGTTGTATCTACACCGTTGCTCAAGGTCGGTTTGATCCAAGGGTCCATGTTCATCGCCAAGGGCTATATAAGGCACCACACCCGAGTGGCAAAACCCTAATTCATATCAATTCATACCTATTCATTATTCATCAAGTCCCATCATCAAGACCACAAGTCTAGATCCTAAGCCCTAGTTGATCATATTAGAAGCAGTTAGCTACCTAGTTAGATCTAGAGGAAGTCAAGCTTGCCTTGGATTCCCGATAGTTAGGAAGTAGCGGGAGCCGAGCTTCTCGTGGCTTCTCTCTTGTATCCAACCTGTAAGTATTATTGTTGGAATACATTTGCTATGACTTTGCTCTATTTAATGATTATATTCTTAGTGATGTGTATCCATGCTTGCTATGATTATATGTCTAGTTTAGTAAGTTTGTCTTATATTTTATGCATGGAGTCGTATAGCATCCACTTAGATGATCACTTTGTGGGTGGTGAGCAATGTGTAAACGTGGTGTTTATACAACGTTTACTCGCGATCGCACCCTACATTCCTGTCGTGTGGTAGATCGCGGGAGTGACAAATCTGTTGAGTCCTTTGGAGTCCACCCCGAATGATAGGCCAAGTTGAGCCATGATAGCTAGATGTAATTGCACTAATTGTAGTATTCATTGACATATGATTATCAAGAACTTAGGAATATTCTTTCTACTCTCTCTATATCATGTTAATAGCTCATATGATACTAGTGGCATACCATAATCTTAGACTTGGGCAGTTATCATTTATTATTATTCATTATTTATCTTTATTATGAGACTTATCTTGTTATGAGTATTGTTAGAGGCATATGGTTACTCTCGCATTATACAACCGCAAGTGAATCTCAAGTTAAACTATCAAATGTACATACCTATCTCTCTTACTTTCCATAGACTACCCCTTACCTCGTGGTAAAATATAAATACGATACTGTTGGCGGTCATTATCGAGTATATTATACCGCCAACCTTTATCCAATTCATGAGAAAGGAGCAAACTTATGTTACATATACCTTTACTTCTAACCTAGTTCCACTTGTATTCGTAGAAAATTATGTTTTGCGTATAAGAGTGGAAACAGTGCGGTCGCCAAATAAGTTCAGAAGCGCATTGAATAAAAAGACGCCAAGGAAAGGATCAAACAAGAGGACCAAACTCCGCACGGAATTCAGCCCATGCACCAAAGATAGGCCCAACATATGAGGGCCCAAACGCCAAGAACAGAGAAGGCCGAGGCCAGAGGCCCAAACCAGGGGGCGGCCTTGACCAAGGCGGCCGACTCAAATTTTTCACCCTCTGTTCCCGCCCTTTCTCTCGGGCGGTATGGAGCGATCTTCACGCCAAGGCGGTTGCATGCGGTGCAAACTTTCGTCCCGCCAAATTGCCCTCGAAGCAAGGAGCACCCTCCATTTCCCTCCTCCTCTCCACTATATAAAGAGGGGCACTCCTCCCTTACACACACACACACACACACACAACACATTACACATTGTTACATCCTCACCTTGAGCTCTACTCTCTCCACTTCATTAGTTTAGTAGTAGGATTCGAAGTTAGGCAAAGCTTCAAGGAGGGCTTGTCTCCTTGGAAGGGTCTTTTGGTAATTTACTATGAAGTTCTTTCCTTTATTCAAGTCTCATTACTTATATCGCAATGCATATGAACTAGAGTATAGTTATCCTCATGTTATATTCATATTGTGCCAACTAGAGTATAGTTAGTATGATGTGATAATTAACATGACTAACTTTAGGCTAATTGAATCATATATCGCTCTTGGAACGTAGTAGAACTAAGCTCGGGTGATGGTCCGGTGTACCTTCGGGTTTACCTTTACTCTTGCCATATCGATCCGTAGGGCTCGGGGTACCTAGGGGGTTTAGGTAGTTTTCTATAAACGTAAGCGTGGTGCTTAGGTCTATAGAGAATCATCCGGGGAAATGCCTAAGCATCCCACGGTAGTGAGGTAGGCGGCGCATGGTGATAGCTCTGCTTTGTCCTTCGCACTCCTCCACGTCCGGTGTCGGGTTGGAGTCTTATCAAGTGTCACGGCCGGCATATACCAAATAGCAGTATCTCCTCATCACTTTAGCCCATCTCTACAATGAACCATGAATGACATATGTAGACTATAGTCGGCGCATTGGCAATATTAGAATAGCCAACTCAACATAGATTTTCCCTTTCTTATTATTTCCTATTTATTCCTTCTAGTGCTCAAGAAGTGTGTGTGTCACCACTATCTCCAATATTATTGTCACTTACCCCCAGTACATGATTAGTGGCTATCCATACATACATTGTGGGCTATCATCATCATATTAAATCTAAACCTGCCTTCCCATGGGAAAATATAAATGAACGATACCCGAGTACTCCCGGGTGAAATGCTACGATGATAGATCCGTGACGCTTGCGGGTTGACCCTTGCAATATTCAATTTATCTATCACCCGACGCTCTCGATGTTATCATTAAGGATAATATTTACTCTTAGTGATTATGCGTTAAGAAACGCCAACAAGCATTTCTCGGCGCCGCTGGGGAAGGCAAGGTTAAAAGAAAAAAAAATTAATAAAGATGATCATAACCACATATATGGATGATAGCCCTAATCTTTGCAAAGCTAACTCTTTTTGTTTTCTTCCCCGTTGTGGATGAAAACAGGGATAGTGTATGACTGGTCGCAACCTCGAATAACTTCGCCGACGATCCGCAGAGGCCGCCGTATGAGTCGGGCTCGTGCAACTCTTCCCGCCATCACTCCCGAGGAGGTTGCACCTGTCATCCAAGTACCATCTTCATCAACACTCATGGCCACCAAGACACTCCGTGACTACTCCGTCCCCCGTCGTGGGCAATGTCCCGCTTGGCCCCCGTGTCAACTTGGGCGACAAGAACTTTGAGATAAGGACCGCCTCATCACGATGGTACAAGCAAGTCCATTCTCGTGGACCGCCAAGCGAGGACGCAAATGCTCATCTCCGTAACTTCTTGGAGTCAGGCGACACAATCGTCATCATGACATTGAGCCGATGCAATCAAAGTTCGCTTGTTTCCCTTCTCCCTTGTGGGGAAGGCGAAGCAATGGTTCTACAAGGACAAGGAGGTCAAGCAAGACTTGGAGTAAATGCTCCACCGCATTCCTCGCAAGGTTCTTCCCAATGGGTAAAACCAATGCCCCGCGGGCAAGAATTTCCAATTTTCAGCCAGACAAAGAATGGAACCCATACTGAGTCGTGGGAGAGGCCGCAAGAGTACATCCTCGCCTACCCGCACCATGGCATGGAGAAGTGGCTCGCCCTTCGTAACTTCTACAATGGTCTTACGACCATGTCGAAGGGCCACATAGATGCCGCTGCCGGAGGGGCGTTCTTATCCCTCACCGTTGAGAAAGCGTAAGCGCCATCGAGAAGATGATCGAGAACCAAGGCCGGGAGAAGAACGGGCCCCTCGTAAAACACAAAAAAAGGTATGCACACAAAGAAAGGAGACAGATCCGCTTGCTACGAAGATCGATCTCCCCGATGAAAAGACCGACGACCAAGCCCGCCAAGCAAAGACTACACTCCCATGGACTCACATTTGACATGTGAAGTCCGTGGGAGAGGTTGGACATTCGGGAAGTTCTTGTCCCGAAACTCGAGAAGAAGTAGCCTACGCCAACAACGATTTCGGCCCGTGTAATAACAATGGGTGGAACAATCGACCGCCCCACAAGGAGGTAACAATTACAATTCGAATTACAATTCCAATTTCAATTCCAATCAACCCTCCTTGAAAGATTTAGTTTATGGTCAAGCTAAAATTAATGGAAGTCTTAATAAAAAGATATCGCCTAATGATAAAATGCTTGAAGACATAAACACCAAACTTGAGAATTTATCTTCTCACTGTAATTAATCAATTGAGCTTAAATAAAAAGGTTGAAAAACAATTGTCACATTTAGCAACTTACATTCCTATTAATCAAGATGGAAAAATCCCTAGTCAACCTACGGAAAAGGTTAATGCAAAGGGCCACGAGGAGCGGTAAGTCTACTCGTGATCCAATCGTATCCTAAACATGCAGCAAAAAACTCTCGGCAATCCCAAAGAACCACGACAAGACAACACGCACGCCTCCACCAATCGAAGAAGAACCAGCAGAGGAAAGGATTACAACTCAAACTTATGGGGACACAAACTTCATGCCCTTTCCTTCCCTAAGAGAAAAATCAACCGTGGATGAACAATTTGCCCTGGTTTGTTGAGATGATCCGTAAGATACATGTGGATGTACCACTAATGGATGTACTCCACATGCCATCTTACGCCAAATTTGTCAAAGCCATCATCAACAATAAGTTGCCCCTACCAACCACCGAGGTGGTAAAACTAATGTAAGCATGTAGCGCAGCCTATACTAAACAAACTCCCCTGAGAAGAAGAAAGACCCGTGATGTCCCACCATCACCGCTCAATAGGGACTCAAAGGTTTGAGCATGCCCTATGCGACTGGGGGCAAGCGCCGCTGTCATGTCCAAAGCCGCGGTTTGACAAGATGAACTTCACCAACCTCGCACCAACAAGCATGTTGCTCCAACCGGCCGACTCCACAAATTCCGTCACCCACCGAGTAGCGTAAGACGTGCTCTGTTAGAATCGAGATCACTTCATGCCGCTTGACTTTGTGGTGCTAGAAATGGAAACCACTAAGGAAACACCTTTGATCTTGGGACGACCATTCCCCGAAAGCACAAATAAGGCACACATCGATGTCCACGGAGAAATCCGCTTCAACATCAATGGAAAGGAGGAAATCTTCAACTTCCGCCCCAAGCCCGAACATTGTTCCATGGTCTACGCCAAACACAAGCCTACCTTGAAGGAAGATACACCTACCACGCCACCATCCAAAAATACGAAGAAGGCATGGCGTGTGAAGCAGCCCTAAAGGTAAGCTTCACTAAAGGTAAGAAAATAAATATTTTCCTTCTATAAATTTATTTTCCTCATATTAAATTATTTTTAATATTTGAATTCAAAACCTCTTTAATTAATTAATTCCTTTTTATTACCATATTCTTTAATATTAAAAAGAATTCCTTTTATATTTTAATCCCATTGCCATATTTCCCATGTCAATTAAAATATAAAAATAATAATATAAATAAAATATATATTTTGATAAGATTTTATAAATAATGCCATACTCAATAAAAACTTTATTCCAAGAAATTCTTAAACATTTGTAAAATGAGAGAAAATGAAAAACAAAGTTTCGGTCGAACCCGACATCAAGGTGCACCATCGCACAAATCTGGCCGGATTCGACCGCTTGAACGCACTGCCAAAGCAGGCGGCAGAGGGCCCAGATGGGGCCGGCCGCATTGGGCCGGCCGCCCGCAAATAGCCTCCTCTTGCCACGGGCCAAACGGCCACACGCCTAGCCGTTGCCTTCGTCCGAGTGTCGGGGTGCATCGGGCTATAAATTCGCGAGGTGGCCGGGAGAGCTCTCCACCCCTCTCATTCTCACTCCCTCACTCTCTCATTTTGCTACTTGCTCACTTCTTGCACTCCACAAAGCATTCCCAAGCTCTAGTGCAAGAACACCAGCACACTCTCCCTCACAAGCTCTCTCCCAAGTCCTCTCCAAGAGTAAGCACTTGTTTCCATTCCGCTTGCTTTTGTTCGCTAACATGTTCAGAAAGCGTAAGCGCGATCAAGAAGGGCGTGAGAAGAAGCGCGAGGCTCTCCCAAGGAAGTTCGGGTACACACTTCGACAACGCCGAAGCATACGAAGAAGACGCACCCTCGCAAGAGCAAGAGCAAGAACAAGAACAAGCACCCACGGGATGACGATCGAGGAAGCCGATGCACCGCACCTCGACCGAAGGAGAACGGGAGATGCAAGCCTACAACATCCTCAAGAACCGAGACTTCGCCTCGCCTCCTCGCTTCCCGACGACGCCTTCAAAAAACTAGGTATGGACAACGAATTCCCCATCATTTGGAAAACTCACGGATGGTCCTGGGATTGCTCCCCTCGATGAGCCAGCTCTCGCCTCCTCACCATCCAATTTCTAGGATCTTTGGAAGTTCATGATCGTGGTGTTAGCTTCGTGACTTTTTAGTCAATATCACTATTACACTTGGCAAGAACTAGCTAGGCACATAGGCTTTGATGCTAAGAAATGTTGCACAAACCTAGTTGTTGCTTTTTACTGCATTTTAATCGTGCCGCCTTTTCACCGAAATCTCCACCATAGTTCCTACAGATCCTAGGTTTCGGCCCTACTAATGCCGACATACATCACCCAACATTGAAATTTATGCAAAAATGGATTGCCATAACTTTGTTCCCTAGGCAAGAATTTCGTCGTTTTTTGATGTTGAGATGCAATGCCTCTTTGCCATAGTTCACAAGAGAAAGATTGCTCCTCGTAAAAGAAATCATAAAATGCATGCTTAGCAATTTTAAACAATCCACACCTGCTTATTGTACCTCTCTTTGTGACAAGGATTGCTAGTAACATTGGAGCATTGCAAGGCAAGAATGTCACATACCTAGATACTCCACCTCCGAAATTTCATTATCACACCTCGCTGCAAGGGCACATAATAAAATTTGATGAGAATGACCACGAGAAGATTATCTATTATTTTCCGATATATAAATAAGATTCCGCTCCCTAACCCGAAACTCTCATTATATAAATCCCCATCACTCACCTTCGCTCTAGTTGAGCTAGACGGCACACAGAGTTCCGCTTTCTCGCAGTCATCACGAAGGAGAGCTACGGGTGAGGCTAGTGGTTCACAGATGCCACGCCTACACCCGCACCGCTGCCCACGCCCGGTTCTTTACACCAACGCTGAACCCCGGCTCACACCCACCTTCCAAAGATGAGGGGATGTTCACACCTCATCCGCACCAAGCAGAGGGTCAAGATGGCATGAGACACACACAAAGGTCCTCCGACCAAGGGATGCCACCACCACGCCACTCTACGGTGGACCCCAGCGCCCAAGAGATCAACACCCGACTCGAATGTGGAACTCCGCACAGTGAGAGATTGCGCAAATCACTCACCGGTTTTGTGCAGTGTTTCCGATCAACGCCATCAGCTAGCATTCGCAACACCAAGCGTAAGAGGCGGAACGGAGACGGCAGGAGTATGAGGCACGCTTGGCGTTACGCGCCACATGGGGTACTACCCCCTAACCCATAGGCCATCAGCTAGCTTGGGGAGGATTCCCCCACGGAGGTAAGTACCTACCTCCCTATCATTTTATTTTATCTCTTAGTTTTTCATTTTCATTTCCTTTTAAAAAAATGAAAAGAACAAAAATATGATTCCACTCCAATATGTAGTATAAGGATGCTTAATTCCTCCGAAGTTCAAATGATGAATAGTTGCTCGTCTATAGTTCAATTTGCACCTAGTTCATAACATTGTATTCCCCAATGTTTAAGTTTATTGGCTTAACTTGTCTTGTCCTAAAACTTAATGATTTGTGGGTATGCAAACACATGATTCTTCTCTAAGCTATTGCCGGATATGATATGGTAAAAATAGAATCTACTATGATTTTGTTCTAAGAGAGATTCATCATTCGGAGAATAATTTCCAAAATTCCTTAATGATCAAAATTCTCATGATAGCCTATGTGAGACACCCTCATACGCTTTTGATCAAGATTCACATTCACATTGCCAAAAATAGGTTATGGGCTAAGCTAGAGAAAATGGACGTGTGTCCTAAAAAAATAAAACAATGGGTACTTCGATACCGCCTAAAAAAAAAAAAAAGAAGAAGAAGAGAGAAGAGTAATGGACAAGTGTCCGAGGGCGAGTAGAGCCCACTTCTCTAAAAAAAGAAATAAGAGCTAGCCCATACCTTATCAAAAAAAAAAAAAATCACTTGCACATCTTGATCAAGGCTTATGACTTGTTTCTCCTTATAGTTTGCACACCTAAGATGATTTAAGGAATCATTACGAAAATCTCCGCATGAATGATCAATCAAAGAATGAATGACTAGTGTTTCTATGAAAACCATTCTATCTTGCAATAACCCAAGAGTTTGGAGAATACTTTATTATGAGCATGGTACATTTTGAAATATATCGGCATTGTAGCAACTCCCGATCAACAACCAAACACTTAGCTATTTGCTCGGACGAGCAAAGGTTAAGCTTGGGGGACTTCTTGGCGGTCATTATCGAGTATATTATACCGCCAACCTTTATCCAATTCATGAGAAAGGAGCAAACTTATGTTACATATACCTTTACTTCTAATCTAGTTCCACTTGTATTCGTAGAAATTATGTTTTGCGGTATAAGAGTGGAAACAGTACGGTCACAAATAAGTTCGTGAAGCGCATTGAATAAAAGACGCCAAGGAAAGGATCAAACAAGAGGACCAAACTCCGCACGGAATTCAGCCCATGCACCAGCATAGGCCCAACATATGAGGGCCCAAACGCGGCGAATGAGAAGGCCGAGGCCGGGGAGGCCCAAAATTTGGGTGGGTGGTCGCACGGCGGCCGGCTCAAATTTTCGCCCTCCTGTTCCCGCCCTTTCTCCGGGCGGTATGGAGCGATCTTCACGGCCGGTTGCATGCGGTGCAAACTGCTCCCGCCAAATTGCCCCTCGAAGCAAGGAGCACCCTCCATTTCCCTCCTCCTCTCCACTATATAAAGAGGGGCACTCCTCCCTTACACACACACACACACACAACACATTACACATTGTTACATCCTCACCTTGAGCTCTACTCTCTCCACTTCATTAGTTTAGTAGTAGGATTCGAGTTAGGAAAAGCTTAAAGGAGGGCTTGTCTCCTTGGAAGGATCTTTTGGTAATTTACTATGAAGTTCTTTCCTTTATTCAAGTCTCATTACTTATATCGCAATGCATATGAACTAGAGTATAGTTATCCTCATGTTATATTCATATTGTGCCAACTAGAGTATAGTTAGTATGATGTGATAATTAACATGACTAACTTTAGGCTAATTGAATCATATATCGCTCTTGGAACGTAGTAGAACTAAGCTCGGGTGATGGTCTGGTGTACCTTCGGGTTTACCTTTACTCTTGCCATGTCGATCCGTAGGGTCGGGGTACCTAGGAGGGTTTAGGTAGTTTTCTATAAACGTAAGCGTGGTGCTTAGGTCTATAGAGAATCATCCGGGAAATGCCTAAGATCCCACGGTAGTGAGGTAGGCGGCGATGGTGACAGACTCTGTTTGTCCTTCGCACTCCTCCACGTCCCCGTGTCGGGTTGGAGTCTTATCATGTCACCGGCCGGGCATATACCACCCCAAGCAGTATCTCCTCATCACTTTAGCCCATCTCTCGCAATGAACCATGAATGACATATTAGAATAGCCAACTCAACATAGATTTTCCCTTTCTTGTTATTTCCTATTTATTCCTTCTAGTGCTCAAGAAGTGTGTGTGTCACCACTATCTCCAATATTATTGTCACTTACCCCTGCATATGATTAGTGGCTATCCATACATACATTGTGGGCTATCATCATCATATTAAATCTAAACCTGCCTTCCCATGGGAAAATATAAATGAACGATACCCGAATACTCCCGTGAAATGCTACGATGATAGATCCGTGCGCTATGGGTTGACCCTTGCAATATTCAATTTATATATCACCCGACGCTCTCTCGACGTTATCATTAAGGATAATATTTATTCTTAGTGATTGCGTTAAGAAACGCCAACAGATACCGGATAGACTCCCTAGTGAAGTGCTACAATGGTATTTCTATCCGTGGCGCTTGCGGATATCATCTTTTATCAAGGCATATCAAGAATACAATGGTATTTCTTAGAGCGTTATTGCTAGGGTAAATGGACTAGTACGTAGATAATGCCTAGAAATGAGTGGTACACCTCGTGTACATATCCTAGTGAGATTAACTCCACTATGGATAATGGTGCCGAGATTACACCCCACAACTAACACCGCCTAACTCCGCCTTTATTGGATCGTGAGATTAACTCCACATCCAAGCCGACAAGTTCGACAGATACCTTATTTATTTCGTCACCTTCCTACTTTGGATCGTGTTAGAAATATCAACAGGTGCCGTGACCATGATAGTGCTTATGAATTTCATCATTTGTGATGCGGGACATGCTCTTGGATAACAGGGTCAAATTCAAAGAAGCAATTGAACCATTCCTAAGAAATTTCCATTGTTGTCTTAGTATAACCTCGCTATTCTTGCCACGTAATGCTAGATTATGTGCTTTGCAAGGAATTTTACAATCAAGATAGTTCTGCATAACACTTTTCTCCAATGCTCCCTTTCCTTTTGGATTTCTTTTTAGCAACACACAATTGTTTGATCGCTCTCGCAACCCGAGGCGCAACTCATACCAAGAAGCCATATTGAAAACATGCTCGCAAAGAGTTTCATGATCTTTAAGTCTAGTGCCTAAATGATTCCAATCACTGAACCCATCATTTGCTAATTGTCCTTTTGACCGCCCCTTTCTCAATAATTTGCAACAAAAGCAAAATACTCTATCTAGAGGTTTGCAATATACAAGCCATTCTCTGTCACACATTTCACCATTCGGGAGAACTCTAGTGTAAAATGTTGCTGAAAATCTTCTAGAAAATTTATCTTTAGGACCTTTAAGAATTGATAAATCTCTTTTTAGGACCCTTCTACAAAGAATATATCAATCATTTTAGAATCAAGTGAATCCCAATATCTTGGATCATATATGTCAGCCGGAAAGAACTATTGTTGTCGGTGTTACTTTCTCTAACATGTGCTTCATCAACATGTCCAGTACCTTCGTTGTTAATTTTTGCAAGATGAGCCCCAACTTCTACCGTGTTGCTGGCATCTTCAAAGATGACCCTCACCAACATTAGCATCCGGAGTTTGATATTGAGAAGTAATATGAGAATCTTTGAAAACATATCTATCAAGAGCACCCCTCCTCGAGTTTCAAATTCAGCTTCTAATCTCTGTTTTCTTCTTACATTTTTTCATGACCGTATTCAAATCTTCTATTTCTTGAAGACATGAAGCAACTCGAAATCTCAAACCCCTAATTATAATGCAGATTTTTAGACCAATATGCTTTTCCAGAACAAGTGATAGTGTACAACCGTAAGCAATTAGGATTTGGGGATGAAAGTTGACGTGCATACCTAGCTGCCCCTCGCCGTCGGTGCTGACGACGACGTGTTGGTGATGGCTCGTGGCGGAACGACTCGCGTCTTGGCGATGAACCGCCATGTCTTGGTCTTTCGTAGCAGCGGGCGCACCGACAATCGATTGTGGAAAATGAATCGACGCCGGCACCGCATATATCTCGACGTATACTATTGCTAAATTAGTAATTATATGATGGGGAAGCCAAGGGCAAGGAGGGGCCGTCGGCACTCGGTGGCTGCGCCTTTGCCATGCCCATGGGAATTGGGATGATGCATGGGCCAAGGCCATACTTGCTACTTTGCTTTGCTACTTAGTGTAAAAATTTTGGAGGGCCGTAAACAGAGCACACTTTGCACCCAAGAATGTACGTGCCTGCATCTAGAGTAGTAAGAGGAAGTGTAAGCGTGGTGCTTAGACTCAATCTTGCCTTTGGTTATCGCTTGCTGCACAGATTGGTTGTGGTAGCCAGCGTGGTAGTGACAACCCGTCTGGTCTTTGTATTCCACTATGTATTTATAGGCAAGTTCTTAAAAGCTAAGGCCCCAATAAAAGGATAGCTTGTCAAGTGGTGGTTTTATTCACCATTTTTCACCTATTGCATAACATACTTATCGTGTGAACCATAAATAGTTGTCTCATCATTTGTGTTTAGTTCGTACCACTAAAGTAAAGTTAGAGTCATAGGAATCTTTTACTCACTCGTTGTCCTCCCACCTAGTTATACCTTACTAGTTACCTTTAGTTGTCTTATTCTATATTGCTTAGCTAGCTGCACTCCAATCCTTCTTATCACCTTTGTTTACCCTACACATTGGTTGGTACTAAACTGCAGTGAACATAATGATCTCTCTTTCTCACATTATCCTTTTCTAGCTATTGCTTCCGGGCTAAATATAAATAATGATACCTTGGAATACTCCTAGGTGAAGTGCTACAGCGGTATACTCTATGCGCTTGTGGAACCACCAATATTCATAAGATATACCCTCGCATATTTCTAGCGTCGTTGCCAGGGATAGGTTCTAAATCTATTTCTAGTGGCGATGTTAAGAAATACCAACACTAATTGATGAAATCCTTGGAATAATCTCTCTACTTAAGTGTGTATCTAGTTTGAGATTGGTCTAACCAAGTCATGGAGCATGGTGGATGCATGGTGTGATCTAAAAGATGATCAAGTGCTTGGACTTGGGAAAACAAGAAAGAGCAAAAAAAAAAAAAATGGGCTCAAGGCAAAGATATAACCATAGGGTCATTTTGTTTTGCACTCAAGACATCATAGAGGGTGTGAGTGATTTAGGATCGATAGCCGAACTATAAAGAGAAGAAATACTTTAGAAACTTTGATAAAAAAAAAATCATGCGCCTCTAGGTCTAACGTCATGACAATGCATTTATGATCAAGAGTGCTTACTTCTAACCCTTGAAAATTGCTTTGAAAATGCTAACACACATGCACTTGGAGTACACTTTGTTTGGTTGGCGAGTTGGAAACAAGGGTGAAGTGGTGTGGCTTGGATCAGCCTCTGCATGGGCAGCGGACGCTGCAACGACGCACTACTCTATGCATTAGTTGCAGTTGACCAGCGACGGTCTTCATTGGTGGCGATGGATGCATGGAGCGTCATCTACCGGGTGCAGGTGATGCGTCCCGGCCGGGTGTTTTGAGGCTCGAAATCGCCGGATGCCCCCATCGACGCCACCGCGTGGGCGACGGATGCGTCCCGTAGGTGGCGTCCCGAGCCCCACTAATGTAACGATAGAGAGCCATTACGTGACCAGTTGCGCGTCTAGAGCCTGGCTCTGACGCGTCGAGAGCAACTTAACTATGCACGTGAGACTGAGGTAACTGCGCAACGGACGCACGGAGCTGACGCGTCTGTAGCCCCTGCCTGGCGCGTCCGCTCCCCCCGAATTCAACCCCAACGGTTAGTGGAGCCCATGGCTCCCTATAAATAGAATTTGGCCGGCTCCAAAGGAGATATCTTGGCATTTTGAATATACTTGACATCATTTGAGCCTAGCAAAACCTGTCCCTCTCTCTTGCTTGCTTGGTTGCATATTCTTTGAGAGATTGAGTGTGATCTTGAGTGCATTATTGCTTGATTGTTGCATCTAGAGGCACTTGAAGTCATTGTAGCCGGTGGATTTTTTTTGTTACTCTTGAAGAGTGCCGCTCCCAGCGGGCTCAGTGATTGTTGGAGGCATTGGCAAGAGAAGGTGGTTGTTCTTGGCCACCTCCCCGTGATTTGTGAGGGGTTTGTAATCTTTCTTGACAGAGTGCCAAATTGATACTCTGTGGAATGCTCGTGTCTTTGAGTTACCTCTCTTGTGTGTGGTGTCTTCTCGCCTTGCGATGCACGACGAGAGTCGCCACCTAGAACCATCAAGGAGTTGGTCGACACAACCGAGACTAGCTTGTCGGTGCACAAGTGAACTCCGAAAGTGAACAAATCAAGTGTCATCTCTAGTGTTGATTGATTCTCTTGATTCCCGGTGATTGGCTTCATATTATTCATCCTCTTCCCGGTGATTGGTTCATTGCCTTTACACTTCGGTATAACAAGCTATCACCCCTCTTGCATTACTTTATATATTGTGCTTGTGTAGATTGTGTATCCTTAGTAGTTGTTTAGTGTTAATTAGCTCTTTTCGCCTAATTGGCAAAGTAGCAACCTAGAGATTGTGTGAATTAGAGATCATAGTAACTAGAATTGCAATTAGGAGGCTTGCCCAACCGTGAGAGCTAGCGCAACCACATTTATACCTTTTGTTGGACTAACAAATTTTATCTAGTGTAGTTGTAGATTTTTAAATGGGCTATTCAACACCCCCCGGTCCACGGCCAACGGACACCAAGCAAGTGAAGCAACTTAGCATCAAGGTTTGGACCCTGCTCCGCTCCTGCCTGTTTTAGTTCCCTTGCCAGCTACTACTGCTCGAGGGATGCACTTGTAGTGTTTGATGAAATACTACTACTCGAGGGATGCACTTGTAGTGTTTGATGAAATATGTCTAAAGTGGCTGGTACGGACATGGATTATGATCCCAAAACATTTTGTAGTTGTTTTGCTGGACATAGAGTAAAATCACAAACCTATTTTCTCAAACGATAAAACTTAAGCCGACAATAGCGACACCTCTGCCATACCTCAAAACTCATGGTCTTGTATAAATAGATGTTGAACAATCAAATGATACAAGCTATAGCCATGTGTATTTTCAAAATGCTGGTTGACATTTTGTTGTGGCCATCACCCATCAACGTATGTGCCCGACACGGGCTGTACCCCCAGCAGAGGAAGTGGGCCAGCCTAGCCTAGGAGGAGGGTGCCACCGCATGAGGCCACCGCGGCCTTCCCTAGGGCACCCCGGGAGCGCGCCTCGCGGCGGCCGCCACCTACCGCCATCATCGCCCGCAAGTTTACCTTATCTAGTCCTAGTTGAGTTTAGGGAATAGTTGGTTAAGATAGAAAGTCGAGTCAGTTAAAGATGGAAAGGAGAATTTGAATCTATAAGGATCTCCTAGTTTGCTCAGGAGTCAAGTCAAGTCCCATGACTATAAATATTAGGGGAGATGTAATCAATCAAGTAACAGAAAGGGTAAAGTCCCTCTATCCCCCCTTCCCTTGCTCTTCGCGCGCGCCACCCCTAATAGACGCCGACGCCGCGCCCTGACCTACGCCGCACCACCGCCCACGCCATCGCCAAGCACCGCCGTATGCCACCGTTCGCCGCCGGCCACCCCAGCAGCACCCTCACAGTGTGTAAGTTTTGAAATTCAATAAACTACAGCTTGTGAGAATATTTATTTTCTTTATTTTTTTCACAAGTGTTTAGCTCTAAAATTTTATTCGGGCACATCTGCTTTCTGTATTATTGTTGTGAAACTATGCCAGTGTATCGATACTCATAGTGATAACAAATTGGCTGAAAAGCTGGACAGTTCAATCATTCACATAAAGATAGCCACACTTGCTAATCACTTGAGAATGGAAATTGAAGGGTGCAAAATATTAATATAGAGGAGACCTTTGTTTTATACTACTATGCTTGTCTAAACAAGTATTTTAGATGTTTAATCAACTGCTACGACGGTGGAAGAATGCAAATATTTTGTCCGTGGACAAGATAGAATTGACAATTGCAATGGTTAAAATATAAATTTGTGTTACTTTTTTTGTTGGTGAGGTGTGATGCTGAGATGTCAATTCCGTGGTGTGGACAAAAGCCGGGGGCGTGGTGACGAACGACAACAGCGAGACACGGCTCCTGTGCTCCCAAATGTTTTTGTCTGATATTCAGAGGCATAAATGTTTTTACAGAAACTCTTGGGCCTGTTTGGTTCACAGACTAGTGGAGCCTGGCTCGTATTCGAGAGCCAGGCTCATATGAGATAGGCTGAGCTCATGCAACCCCGTCGTGTTTGGTTGCCTGTATCGACTTAGGCTGGCTGAGAAAAGACGTTGTTTGGTTGCCTGTACGAAGATATGTTGCATGAGAGAAAAATATTATAAATTTATGATTATGGTTTTTATTTTGTGAGAATACACTTTTAAAGTACTTATTTTATCTAACAATATGTTAATCATCTTTAAAATATCTTAATATTGCTTGATATTCACTAGTCATACACTATTATCATCATTAGGGGAGAAACAGCGGCATCCAGCCAGCCAGGCCCGACAGGAACGGCCGATTCGCTTGTTTCCATGGAGCCTGGCTGGGAGCTCACTTTTGCATTGCATGGACCGGGTCCGATTTGTACGCCAACCAAACAAACCACCGATCTCGCATGGGGACAGCCTGGCTGAGCACTGCTACAGGCAACCAAACGTGCCCTTGGTGATCAGCGCCACTATGGTTTCATGCATCCTAGGAGCCTGGTCGGTTAATGTCCAACCAAAGAAAGAAATGGGCATTGAGGCAGATTTTATTCCCTCCCCTTCAATCCTCTGAAGGTCATCTATCTGTTCCGTTCATTACAATTAGGTGCACTGGCTTGAGCTTATCATCGTGACAATTTTGTTTAACTCTGTAATTGTATTGTTTTTTATAAGTCCTGTAGCAAAGCACGGGCACTCAATTAGTTGACTACTGAAATGAATGGACCTTTTAAATCTGAACTGGGTTTTCAGTAGTTGAAAACAGAAGGGAGATCTCATGCCCATAATTCAAAAACTATTCTTGTTTTCATATCACTGTTTAAGCACGTTGTATGAACTTCTCTATAAACATACATGGATGGTGAAGCGGAAGTAAGAGCTTTGGGATGGAGCCGTTAGCCTCCCTGTCCCCCCACCTCCCCCGCCGCCGCCGCGCCAGCCCAAGATCCGCTGCCGGGCGGCCTCCAATCCGCCCGCCCTCCCTAGACGAGCACCACCCAGCAGCCCTGTTCCTCGCCGCACCAGCCCGTCGGGGAGGAACGGACCCCCAGAGCCCTCGAATCGGTCATAGTCGGCTCCATCCAAATCCCAATCGCTCCCAGCGCTGCCCCTGCACGCAAGGTGCGATTCGCCATTACTCCCTCGTTCACCCAGTTACCAGAGTCGAATCCGCCATTACTCTCCCCCTCCCTCCTTCGCAAACAAATCGGTCAAAAGATTTGGTGCAGACGCGGAGCTCACTGCTGCCGCTGGCCACTCCAGGGATTCAAAGCTCAGTTATGGCAAAGCTCCTTCCCATGGCAGGGACAAGACAACTCGGCATGAGCCTCTGCTAGAGGAGGAAGGGTGGACCAAGGTCTGCGGGCGCCGCGCGGCCATGCCCATTCAAGGCGCACACCAGGCCGGCAACCTTCCTCCTCGCCCGGCCATCCCACAACATCTCAAAGGTAAATGCCTTTGCTACCTCTCGAGGGCACATAGCTGCCGCTTGCAGGGATCCAGTTCGATGCCTCAGCTGCGGGCGCATCGGCCATAAATCCGAGACCGCAAGCCCAAGAGACTTCAAGCTCCAGCTGCCCCCAAGACTCCACCCAGCCTCGACGACTCCAGCGTCTTACCCAACCTCTCGCCCCCAACCATGCCGTTGCCCGAAGCACCCGAGCTCCGGCCGATGGAGACCGCAACCATGGCGTCAACCAACTCGGCCGTGGAAGAGGAGCTGCAGCGCCTGTCCCGCTGTGCGGTGGTGGCGTGCCTGTATAGAGACCGAGACGACGTCGAGCCGGAGGCGCTCAAGCGAATGCTTTGCTCCAAGCTTGGCGTCCTGGCTAGCGACGTCAAGGTGACGAGGCACTGCCCGGAGGACTTCCTCATTGTCTTCGAGCACCAGCATCACCGCGACGCTGCCTTGGGCATGGAAGGCCCCAAGGTGGGCAACATCGCCATCCGCTTCTTACCCCCGGCGCATCCCTCCCCTACGGCGACCTCGTCAAGGCTGCGTCACCATGTCCGCATATGCCTAGAAGGGATCCCGTGCACGCCTGGAACGAGAGCATCGTGAAGAGGACCATCGCCAGGGCCTGCGACATCGACTACGTCGAAGCGCGCTCCCTCCGTCGTGATGACACTGAAGCTCTCTGCGTGTGGGCATGGACGTATGACCCATCGGACATCCCAAAGATAACTTGGCTCACATTGACAGGGAAGACGGTGACAGTTCATGAGGGAGCAAAGACCGCCAAAGGGCCGGAGCGGCCTCACCTTTAGGGTGCTCGTCCATCTGGACATCGTCGAGCCCCCGCCCGGACGAGCACGGAAACTCCGCGTGGTGAGGAGGATCGACCGCACTACGGGGGTGGTCGACGGTGAACGCGCCCACGCTAACGCCACGCCCCACCATCCGATGACGAGGCATCATCGGGCGCCGCGACAATGACGATGACGACGGCGGACACCGGCCGGCCGAGCGAGCGACATGAGGAGCGGTAGGGGCTCCAGATGTTCCGAGCCTCTCCCGTGCGCTGACACGCGGCGAGGAGTGGGGCGCCTCCGGCCTCACCATGGCCGACGCTATGACGCCAGCTCCTCAATGGGGGGGCCGGCGGGGACGGCTCCCTCCCCACGCGTGCACACGAGCAACCCGACAACAGCAAGGTGCCGGAGGAACCAGCGACAAGGGCCGTTCAAAAGGAACCTTCACCGCCCCACAAATAAAAGGAGCGGGGGCGCGACCTTGTCTTGGCGGTCGACACCGAGTGGGCATGCTCGCCGCTCACCACCAAGGGCCGGGGCACGAGCCGACACCGGACACGCCTTCACCGTGATGCAAGGTGCCTCCCCGATAGCTTCTTCGGTGACAACAACCGCCGCCGAAGCCTACCGGCCACGCCTCGTTCCCCTACTGATCGCCTCCTCTCCCCGACCACTCCACATATTGCGGGGCACATCACCAGATGGCATGGACGGCGCATGTGACAGAGCCGACCAATTTATAAGAAATCAAGTATAATTCGCAATTACCGAAGCAATCTGTCACGCCCCACTTTTAATGGGTCGTTAACCTCTCGTATTTGCGCCAGGATCACGCACAAATACGGTCATTAGCGTTAGATAATGGTATGCAGATATAATAGAAGTCCGAGCTTTAATAATATAGGATTAGAAAGTCTTACGATGGGCGAATATTTTATCGAGTTAGCCAACCGAAAGCGGTGGATTAACTATGACCAAGGCCTCATACTCCACAGTGCAACTTGAGCACGGATGGAAACCCTTGGCAACTACATCTTCCTCCTCAAGAAACGCCTCGCGAACTCCTATGAACGTCGATCGCCTACCTTGACAACGATCTTACCTTCGGATGTGCCGACATCTATAAAAACAGAGGGGTGAGTACAAACGTGCTCAGAAGTCCAAACCAGGGGTGGTTTGGTAAATTAAGGGTTTGGGCCCTAGCGAGTCTCTAAAACTGCTCTCACTAGTTCCCCGAGGTTATCTCATCTTACCATCACCTTCACATATCACAAAAGGTTAGTTAAAGCTAATCATAGATGTTCTTTCCCTAGCATTCGCCCATTCCAAGGACGGGCTATTCAATAGATTTAATTATCTCTCGCAGAGGTTGTACAAATTTCCCCACACGATAAGCACGCGGTCTTCCCCATCCGGTTTGGTTCCAACAGGGCCTAACGAGATCCGTACCCGCTTGGTGCTACCCTAGGTATATTGGTATAATCTTCACCACGACTTCTCGGGGGTTGGAAGGATGACGCATCATCCTAGACAATATGGTGATACCAAATCACCCACGGCTTTACGTGTAATACCTTATTACCCAACCTATACTTTTCAACACTAACTCAATCATCAATCATAAATATGTGCACCTAGCACCGCGCCATCGCACCCAAACACTTACGTGGAAGATCACTTTCGGCATCCACGCCAACCGACCATGGGGCCACTCTCCCCACGCCCGCTCCTAATAGTTCGCTTTGCCTACTCCTACCACCTTGGCTCCAAATTATACCTCAACCCAATCCGGTGTGAATCAAGCCGTCCCCATATACGGCGTGTGGTCGCACGTCTAAATATCGCACTAGGTAGAAGGTCTATGAACCGGTCCTTAGGGAGGCGAGTATCTCTCGGCAGAATCCCTCACGGCGATTCCCGTAGTAATCCATCTCATAATGAATTACTATCACCCACCTCTTTTGTTGGTTAGGTTCATTAAACGATCTTAGGTTATACTTGATTACAACGTATGAGCGTAGATAACGTGGATGATTACGCCATCCCACTTAGCTCCATAGCTACGCTATCGCTCATACCACTATATACTAGTCCAATTATCATCATCATCATCGTTATATCATCACATTATTAAGGTCATGATTAGGGGGTAAGGACTTGCCTGGGATGTTCTTATCGACAAGATCGGGCGCCGAACGCTCTCTAACGCATTTCGAGAAACCTCTAATCCGATCGTCGAAACTACCTTTAAGGCCGGGCGATAAAACCTAACATGAACTATTGCACACGAAACAAGCATAGAACATTATGGTGGTAATAGGTTAGTTGCATAGATCTAGAATTTAGATAAATTATGGAAGTCGTTTCACGCGAAACGAATTAAAATGCATGAGTTATGGAATTTATAACATTAATCCCTAATTTATTAATTAGGGTAATATTATAATATAATTTTATCATGTAATAATTTGGAACTAATTACATGATAAAATTCCATAAATCGAGTAATAAATTTACAAATTTTTCGGGAATTTTTCGACATGGGAAATAGGTCTTCTAGCTCCCTCGTGTACACTAATCGGGTGTACTTAGCATTTAACTACGTGTACCCGGCTGTTCTCCTTGTCTTTGTGTGACGCGTGGGTCCCGGGGACGCCACCGTGGCAGCCACGTGGGCGCCACGTGGGTCGTGGGTCACAGCCACGTGGGCGATGGTGGGAACATAACGGCGTGGGCGCCCGTTGTCCCGCCCACGTAGCGAGAGGGGAGTGGGAGACGGAACGGTGATGGCTCGGGCGGAACGACAGGGACTCCCCGTCCGGTCGACCCGCCAACGCTGGCGGCGCTCTGCCGGCGTGTGACCGAGTCGGCCGAATCAGCGGCTAGAGCTCGCCGTGGGACGTGATTTAGGATCACCTCATCGCCACGGACCTGATGGTAGGTGTTAGAGGGACGGAGAGGTCCGTTCTCTCCCTGGCCGACGGCGCATTCGAAGGTTCCGGCGGCGGCGCTCGGTGGTAGGGGCGATTGGGGCTAGGAATCGAGGTACTAACTACGCAAATAAGAAAGGGGAGCTTCTTGCTAGCTAACCTGCTACCCGAGTTGGCCAACGACGCGGCAAGGGGAGAAGGATGGAGCAGCACCAATGGCGGCGCGGACACCCGACTTGGGGGTAACTCGGATTACCCGAGCCATAGGAGAGGGGGGAGTGAGCTGGGGGAAGCACCGTGTGTTCCAGCACGGCGAAGCTTGTGGAGGGAGGGGCGAGTTTGATCGGAGTCCGGAGGTGGCTATTTATAGGCCCGCCGGTGGACGTCGCCGGCGAGATATTTCTCTCGCCGCTCCCGATCTTTTCCTACCCTTCCTCCGTGGCGCGGCGACTGGGAGCAGTCCGTCACGCCGTGGCGCCACGCACGCCCTCGGTCTCTCGCGAGTTTACCCATCGCTTGGTCTCCTTGTATGTGGCGCGCTTGCCGGCCACGACGACGGCAACGCCTCGTGAGCACGCTTCCGATGTCGCCGTTGGCGTTGGCCGCCGCCGTGGTCCGCGGGCTTCATCCGAGTGGCTCATCTCGAGTTATGGACCTCGCTGTGGCTTGGTCGTCGTCTCCGGCCCGCGGATCGAGGGGCATCGCCGCGCCGCCGCCGTCGTTGACACCGCCACTGTACCCATGGATCGAGCGGCGGCCGTCGCGGCTCCTCGAGAAGATAGATGCGCCGTGCGGCGTCGTCTCCTCCTCAACCGAGGCTTGGTACAAATGGATGCGGCAAGGCGGGCCCGCTGGCGTGTCCGGGAGCGCTGGGAGGAAGACGACGCTTCCGCCGCCCTGCTGGCATTGGACCGGGAGGAACGGGCGGGCTCGGCCTCGGGCTCATCGAGCCGGGCTCGGCCGCCTGCCTCCGATGTTGGGCCAGCCCATGCGTCGAGAGAAGAGAGAGGGAAAGAGAGAGGCCGGTTGGGCCGAGGAAACGAGCCCAACCGCTTTCCTATTTCTCTTTCTCCTTTCCATTTTCCTCCCTTCCCTTCTTATTTCCATGTTTACTCAATGTATTTCTCTCCCAAAGATTTTATGCAAGTAAATATATATTGTTAGGACCCTTGTGAGCACTAATATATATATATTCACTTGTTTGGAAGGATACATTTGTGTATACATGGTTGTTTATAATTTCCCTATTTATTCTCCTTGCTCAATTTCTATTTTCATGTATACTCATATCCATGTGTATGTTTGTATCTTCCTCTCTTGTATTCATTCAAGTATATATGTTCTTTGGGATTTATCACTAAGCACTCACATATATACTTGGTTGGGAAGGACTTACATCCGGATACATGTATTAGTATACATGCCTTCATTATCTCCCTTGACTTTCCTAGGGTTTACACATTGTCAAGAGCATATGAATATATATTCCCTAGGTTCATGCTAGGGATACATAGATGGCTCCCTCATGTGTTTCTAGGGTTTCTGGATTTATTCCCGAGAAAATGTAAATCATGCTCATGCATAAATATTCTTCCATAATTAATGTCTAGATCAAGAATACATACCTTGGCCACCATAAGCTCGCAAACAAGCAACAAAGGGAGTCTAATTCCTACATGGTGGATTTGGATGCGGGGGTTTTCAAAAACAGGGGTTTGGTTTTGCGTAAAGTAGATCGGGTTTTAGTTTAATTCAAAAAGTTCAAATTTTTAGTGAATTTTAAAATGATGCAAAAACACGAGTGTTACACAATCGCACCTACACTTGAGTCCATATAAACCCCGGTATTCCGAAAATCTCCGAGTGATTTCAAACTCATCAACAATACAACCAAGATCGTTGAGCTCAAGAGTTCAAATCCGCAGGTATCTTAAACCAAATTCGATATATTATAATCGAGTGCAATGTACTCATTTGTTACAAAGTATTTCAGAGTGCGGAAGCAATAGTTTTCAAAAACCAAATAGTTGTATAGCGAAATAGAAATAAGATAGTGCCAACATAATGTCACCCCTATAACAAAGACGAGACAGGGAAATATGGAGACCGCCATGCCCTAGGCATTATTCTTCACCACAACAACAAACATGACCGCTAAAACCATGCGAGACGGAGTCACCGCACAATGATGGGAATTAACCCGTGAGTACTCAATTGTACTCCGCAAGACTTACCCGTCTTAAACCAAAAAATAAGGAAAAGACTCCAAGGATTATGCTTGGCTTTATCCGAGCTGGCCGACTCACATTTATTTTCGAAATAAAGTTGATCAATGCACCTACACATACTACTCAAGTTCCTCCAAGTTAAAAGGCTATTATTATATACATAAACCATAAGTCCCGTATAGTCAAGATTAAAGACATGCTCAAGAATATAAATAACAAAGATAAGTAACTTGATCAACATTTTAACAAAGAAGAATGAATATAGTAACCATTATTGTAATATTAAGACTACAAAGGTCGCAGAAACAACTCGGGTTCTCACCGCCCAGAGAGATGGTGATTCGAATCGACATCGACTAGTCGGGCGAATACCCCCGTCATAAACCAGGTCTACTAGTACAACGGTAGACCTAATCACTTCCAAGATGTTAGGGGACGTATGTCTCGGACCCGTCGGCAACCCCCTCCTCTCGAGCCACCAAGTGTGCGACCAAGAACGACGCTTCGTCCGCCTCGCTTGTGCCCAATCGCACCCAACCTACCACGCCAGGAGGGACGTTAAGCATACAAGTACCGCCCCTAACAATCTCACAAGCTTCGTGGCTCACGACTCACGCGGAGCCTACTATATGAACATGTACGCTCAACTTCCGACCGCCTTTTCGACAAAGTACCAGTCCTTAATCGATCGATGGATGACCACAATATCCATCCAATCTAAGCATGTTTTATTACTCAAGTTCTCAAGAAGAAATTGTTAGTCACCCATGTGACTAACCACAAACATCCTCTCAAAGACCGGAAATCACCGCTTCATCGCAATCATTATAACCGAGCATTTAACCTAGACTCGCTAATAGGATAAGGTAACAACTTCAACAAGGATATCCAGTGCATCAACGGTTTCAACCATATCCTACACTTAATGCAACAACCAATAAAGGACTCAACAGATTAATTCGAAAAGCATAGGAAAGTTCAAAGATGCACCGGGGCTTGCCTTCAGAAAAAGTAGTAGGAAGAAGTTAGGGTCCTCTCAAAGCTTGATTAACGGTTCTCCTTCTCCCCGTGGGGTCTTTTGGCTGCACTCCGAGATGATGAAGGTTGGCCTCCCCGCTCCTTGATCTCCTCCCCGAACTAACTCCTCCGATCCTCGATATGATGCATGCATATGCGAGAGTGAGTGTTACGAATGCAAAGATAATTAAAGGATAGATGAATGCATTATGATGTATGATACTAGTAAGTGGATATCTCTTCTATAGAAACATAAATATAACTACACAAGAAACCCTAATAACCTACACCAAGCAAACACCCTATTTCACTAATCACCGAAAATGGCAGCTAGACATGCTTTGTCAAGAAAAATAGTCACACATGGAGTTCTATAACTCCAAATCCAGCAAACAAATACTGCTTCGAAAGCTAACAAAATTATCTACAAATCATTCAATACACTCTCGACCAGATTCTAACACCTACAGCCTCGAAAACAAAAAAAACAGAGACTCTGTTTCTAACCTAACAAGCAACATGCAACACCTATAACTTACAAACTATTCATGCAAACTTTACCAAATTTGACCAGCAAGCAAACAAGATCATAAAGCATCAAAATATCCTACTGGTCCCCTAAAAGAGAAACTAATTTACATGAAATGACATTCCCTAAATAAACACTACATATGCACATTCTTAAATTACAAAAAGCTAGAATTATACTAGTTTATCAAAAACACAAGACTATCAAACCACTCATACCAACAGGTCCTATTCATGCTAGGAACAAATAGTAGACCACCCAAAATATATTACCATAACATTTCCATGCATTTTGCAAGCATTTTCCATGCAACAAAATTATGATAAATATGCAAACACCTTATAAAAATCTACAAAAATTACAAAAGCATGATACTGGTCTAATATGCCTACCATAAAAATTTCATGGCAAAATCATGCATATACTGTCCTACACAAAAATGACATGCTAGCACTAAAACTAGGCGTGAAAATACTTTGTACTATGAAAAGTATGAAACTGCCTAACCATAGACATGAAAAGCTACATAACAGTAACAAATGCATGTACAAAAATTATCATGGCAAAACCCTAACAATTATTTTTCTCGTGAATTTCCTAAGAAAGCATGGTAAATAGCACATAAATCGAAAATCACATTTCCACAATGAACATATCATGCATGTTATTTTTCCTGCACTCTAGATCTAAAAAACATGAACATTTTGTACAGGGACCACTATTTTATCATGCACCAAAAATAAGATATGCATTTCTCTAGAAACATGGCATTTATTGTAATAAATTTAAATAAATATAAAAACATCATAAAAGTGACATGCAATATTTTTTACAGTAGATCTAGTGACAAGAAACACAACAAAATTGGTTTCACAAATTTCCCACATTCCTAGCTCGAGATATGGATTAAAAAAAGGCATGCATGTAAATCAAAAAAAAAAAAAAAATGTCACGGCGACAAACGGGCCCCGCTTGTCGGCCTCACGTATCACAGGGCAATCGGCAGCGCTGCGAACGGCGAAGCGGCGGATCTCCGCCGCCGGTGGGTCTCCGCCGAACTGGGCACATGCATGGCTTCACCTCGACGAGATCTACCGGGCCTAGGTGCTTTCCCCAACCTATCGCCGACTCTAGCGACGACGGCGAGTGAAGGCGGGCGAGTGGCGGCGACGGTCGCCGGTGTACTCGCCGTTTCCGTGAGGGCGGGGCGCGAGGCGCCCACGAGCACCGGGCACCAAGCCGATGCGTAACCCTCAACTAATCGAAGGTTAGGGCGGTCGGATGTCGCTCGACGTCGGCGGGTCGACGGTGGCGGGCGGCCAAGGGCGACGGGCGAGGCGGTCCGCCAAACGATGGCACGAAACCACAATTCCTCTTTACCCTATCTAGAGCACAACAATACGAGCATGGAACGCTAGTTAGTGCCGAAAAACGTGAACGGAGACCACGGTGAGCTCCGACGCTGTGGCCATGGCGGCGGTGGCGCCAGCGATCCCGGCGACGACGTGCCGTCCCCGGCGAGCCAAGGCCAAGAGGGGCTCAACGGGTTAAGGCTATACCTTCCGATAGGGTCCGCCCGATCTTCCGCGGAGGTACGTGGTAAATCGATTGGTGGAGAACTCGGCGTTGACGGTCCGGCTTCGAATCAACACAAACTCGACCCCGCAACCGCTACACCATCGCTCCAATGGTTATCAACCAAGCACGACTTGATTGACCTCGCCAAGAAGGCTTTCCCCGCAAACGAATCGAGAACACAAGCAAGAACAGGGTTGACACGCAATCAATATTGCAAATATGAATGACGAATGTAATTGATTGGGGTTCGAGCTCGAAACACAAAAGGACTAATCGCCACGTGTGTAGAACAAGAACGGGGGCCTTGGATTACCGTAAAGCGGAATAATCTTCACGGTTACAATGAATCTATCAAGTTTCTCGATGGAAAACTCAAACTAAACAAAACCCCAAAGTGGCTAGCAAATGGCGGCGGCTGTGTTTATAGTCTAAGACGCGACCTAGGGTTGAGGGGCGGCCAGGAGTTGGGCATCCACAACTTGGGATTAAGGCCCCACACGATACATGACCAAGTTGGCCCAAAATAGGTGACGCAGCACCTTGCCGTGGTCACACTGCAATGATCCACGGGCCATCCGAGCTGGGACCAGATCCAAACCGTCCGGGCGTCATCGTCCCCTTTCCATAGAGTCCAAGATCGCCCCATTTCGATATCGTATGAGGGAGTTACGACCCAAAACATTGACGACGTGGTTCCGCCGAATCCGAGGGTGACGTGGCGGTGAGTTGGAGATGAGTTGCAACTTGGGGAAGACCGTGGCGTAGGCGTGTCCAAATGCGGTGATGTCCTCATCATCCTCCCCTTCTTGAATTGAGTCGCCCTCGACTCCATCTTGGCGATGTCCTCATCATCCCCTCCTTCTAGAATTGAGTCGCCCCTCGACTCCATCCCAACATGAACGAACTCCCCGCAAAAGGTTAGTGACAGCAGGCAATGCACAAGACATAATAGGTTGCAAGAACATAGTATAACATGGTGCATCGATTATCACATAACGCAGCAAAGAGCGTAAGTTGTAGCAAGAAAAGCACCCCCATTTAACCAATCCCATTATGTGTAGCAATGTCTATTGGAAGTTTGTTTTTAATCTCTTGAGCATGTTTAACAATGTCCGTAGGGAGACAAAGGCAGCAATGTAATTTTCTTGTCCTTATGCATAAAAGTGTATGTATTAGTTCTACCATGGTGTGAAGCATCATTATCAAATTCCCATGGATCGACCCAAGAAAATGGAACAAGCTTGCATAGGCACAACATCAAAATCAGCAGTGATCATGATAAGAGCCTCAGAAAGAAGCTAATGCGTGCTGATTTGGATACCTTAGTCTTACCACTATTGTTGAACCATTGAAGTTTGTATGGATAAGAATGTTGTCGCGGTGGTCAAGCCAAGCTTCTCGACCAAATCTTCACTCACCAAGTTGTTGCAACTCCCGCTATCAATGATGGTGAGAACACGACAACCCCGCACAACGAGATACATGTGGAACAAATTGTTGCGCTGATCTTCTTGTCTTCCTCTTTGTGCCACACGAGAACTCAAGACACGCCGCACAAGGAGGTTAGGATAGCCCGCGTGGCGGCGACGGAGTCAATGGCGACGGCCGCCGGTTTCAAAGATCCTCCTAAGCCGCATGAACGTTAGCGCAAGGGCTAAATCATCTTCAACATCACTAGTACTTACATATCCATCCTCGGTAGCAATGAAGGCGCCGCTTGTTGGGGCATTCTCGGTGCAATATGTCCCATGCCATGGCAAATGGTGGCAAGTGATTTTGGAGCTAGAGGAGGACGAGCTAGTAGAAGCACCGGAATGACACCTTTCTTCGAAGTGGGTTACGCAAAACAATAGATTTGTTTACCTCGGAAGAAGGTGCAAAAGGAGGCATCAATGTAGCAACAGGAACTTTGGCGCCTCATGTGTGGAACGGCGATGATGAGAATATCTCCCATCGTTGGACCGGAAAGATTGTTGTTGACGGCGCCCCCAGTACTTCACGTTCGCCTTAAGAGCAAGATGATACAATCGAGAAAAATGTAGTCCAATCTTTATAATCAAGAACATCTTGAATTTCACGATTTAAACCACCAAAGAATCTAGCACAAGTTTGGTGATTATTTTCCACTACAAGAGATTAGGCCTTCTATGACAAACCGATTGTGACAATTAGAGCCATTTTCTTGTCATTGTGCCCCTTCTATGACACACCTGGTGACAATATAGTTGTTGTCATTGAATCCCCCGTCACAATCCCCTCCCCGTGACTAATAGATCCAATTGTCATTATTCTAGGTGACAATTACAAAGTTGTCACTAGGTTATGACAACTATATTAGTCACTATATTTGTCATAAGATATTAGATAGGATGTTGACAAGTGTCCAATGATATGACGTGGCACATGATGTGGCATGGGTAGCATGATAAAAATGAATTGTCACAAAAAAACAAATTTGGCCCAATTAGCCCATTATTCATTACAGCCATTAAAGCCTAGTATAGCCATTTAGCATCATCGGAAAGCCAAATTCAATATATATACTAAATTAACATCTAAATTAACATATATCAAATATATAATTACACATCGTCACATTCCACTAATGACCAAAACTATAGAAACAATTGTATATTATATTCTAGTAACATCACTTCCTATGTATAACACCTGCACCTAATTGTTGGATCCCTTCCAATACCACTACTAATGAAACTTGCAGCGATCTTCCATCATTTCACATACAGGTTCCAACACATGATCCATCACTTATAGGAATGTTCCACACCCACGGGCTCATGTTCCTGCATTTGTTACAATAAGCAAAAATTTTAGAAGTGATGAACTACCAAAAGTTTCAGGAGTAACTACCAATAGAGCTATAGTTTCAGGTCACAGCTTTATTATTCAACCAACGGTAGAGAGACTTCAGTCCTTAGTTACAAGTTTCAGAAAAGAATGACTGCAAATGTGACTAATAATCAAGTAAGAATAGGGGCAAATGAAACTGTAGTGCAAAATAATGGAACTGCAGTGCAACAAATAATCAGGTTACTAGCCATTCGATTTGGGAAATTAAGACGACAAGGCAACATCTAGACTGCATAATGACTAATTTGGCACTGATTTACTTGTGCTTATCTAATATTGAATTCTTTGTATGTACCTGTACAAAGCATGAGCTTTACTTCTGTCCAGGAGATGGATGGTCACATAAAGAGAGAACCTGGAAAGCCAATATGAGCTAGTAGTAAGCAACCGCAAACATACATCTATAGTTGCATCGAATAAACAAGCTAACAGAGAAATCAGAGAAGGGAGCTAATGCTACAAGTGTGCTACACTATTTTCTTTGTGCTGCAATTTATATGTATGATTAGACCTTCTACGACAATAACCACCAATAACCAGGTCTGCACCTTTTGGTGAAATAACGAAGTGTGCTAAACCATGCCATTTCAATGTACATATTCTCTAGTCTCTGGTATCTGATATCAAACAAATTGTAAATACATAGACAGGTTAACTGCAGTAAGCCTTCTGTTTAGAGCAGTAAGCAATTATAGGTTCAGTAAGCCTCCTGTTCAGAGCAGTAAGCAATTACAGGTTCAGTACAACAATCAGAATAGGCTATTACTTCAGACTTAAGATAAAATACAGGTTCAAATTGCATATGGCAATATTAACATTTGATAGAAATGAAATGAAGCTCTTGTAAGATAACTGATGGTCCATCTTTTTTAGCAATATATCTTAGCTTGTTTCAGAAGTATACTATTGCATAGGCAGTCAAATGTTAAAGATCGAATACAATTAGTTGGATTCAGGAAGATAACATTTTAAATGTGTGGAGCATTTGTCAGGTTCAAACATGTGCAGCATTCAAGCAGCAAGCCAAACGCACAGGTGAAGCAGTCACAGTTCATGTACTAGAAGCAGTACATTACCTGCTTCAACAATCATTGTTTCAGTTCCATAGTAACAAGCAGCACCACCCGTCCATAAGGCATGGCCTGATACAACAGACAAGCAATTCACCTTGACAATGTATGGAAGCACACTTGAAATAGAGAGGATATGGCTCACTTTAGGGTGTCAACGCGCCTATGCTGATGGCCTGCAAGTCGAAGACGTTGTCGTCGTCACCAAAGAACCCATCCACCGGATGCATCACGAGATCTGCATCCATACTAAACCTACTTCAGTAATCAGTTCAGAGGTAACCCAAATGAGATTCAGGATGCAAACCTTCAGACTGCTGGACGGGGCGACGGCGCTGCCGGCGAGCAACAGGAAGGCCCCACCTCGGCGCCCGCGGCTGGAGTGCTGGACGGGATTGCGCGTCGAGCGGGGACGGGGAGGCGAGGTGGCGCGTCAGCGTCGAGATGGGACGGTGAGCCTGGGGAGCGCGACGAGCAGGGACGGGGTGCCGGGGCGGCGCGACGTGCAGGGCCGGGGCAGCGCGACGTGCAGGCACGGTGAGCCGGTGCCGGTGCGCCGCGTCGAGGGGGTGGGGGCGGGGCGCCGGCGTGGCGCGTCGAGGAAGGGCGGGCCGCCGGTGCGGCGCGTCGAGGAGGGGCGGGCCGCCGGTGCGGCGCGTCGAGGGGGCAGGCCGCCGGTGCGGCACGTCGACCGGGGCGGCTCGCCGGAGCGCCGCGTCGAGCGGGGGCGGGGCGCCGGAGCTGCTTTCCCGTCCCGCGTCCGTCGGCTGCGCTGGTGCTCTGTTTTTTTTTTTTTTTTTTTGAGACGGCGGCGGCTGGGAGAGTGGAGTGGAGTGGACTTAGGGTTTCAAGAAGTCTTTTATACGGTTGGAACCAGGGTGGCGGGCTTCCACAGCATTTGGGCCCAATTTTTTGGCGCCATGAGTTTCAAAATTCCGAAATTTTTTGGACAGCATTAGCAAAATACCGGACCCCAGCGGTAGACGCGATTTCGGTTTTGAAATTTTTTCAGAGATCCATAGTAGGGGCTCACCTTGCTAGTGCAACACCCAAAACTCGATACAGCACGTCGGATCCCGGCCGCAGAGGAACGGATCCCTGCCCGTCGTGCACGGATCTCGTAGCGGAGCGCCGGATCCTGGTCATAGCATGTCTCACTTTCAACCTACAATTATAGCATCATATAGAGCAGAAATTCATTTAAATAAAAAATAACAAAGCATCTTTAGAAACTCTAAAACTTAGCTTTTCATCATCCCGTAGCATGCATAAGCTTGAGAAAAAGTTTCTCGCAGCTTACGACATCGAAAACGGACGAGTCATGTTTTCGATCTATAAATTACAATATTTTATCTCACACAAACCGATAGAAATATAATGATAAAAATAATTATAAAAAACCTAAAATCTTGTGTGGGACCATATTTTTTGGGCGTAGATGACTACCTAAAAAATTTCAAGCCATTTGAACATAGGCGGACTGAACATGCTTCACAACACTATATAGAGCCTTTCATTAAGAGTGTCTTACGCGTGGGTTCTTCGGATTTTGTGGTACATGTGCTTTCTAGTGTGGTATTGGTCTCAAACTTTTTCTCAAGCTTGCACATGTCATATGTCAAGCAACCACAAAGTTTGAGATTTTTCTCGAATTGGTTTGGTAATTTTTAGATTAATCAAATTTCCACGCCGACTTTTCGCGATAATTATATGTTGAACTAAGGCCACCCCGAAAAGATCGGGAATGGTGTCAAACTTTGCTACAAGTTCTATTGTGCCTTAGGTGATAAATTTCTATGGAGTTTGCCGCAGAATTCTAGTATTTTTTATCGATAATTCACCATATCTTGTTGCACACAACACGTATAAAAATATAATAACAAAAATAATCATCGGAAAAAAACCTAATATCTTGAGTGGGACCATATTTTGGGTGTACGTGATTACAAAAAAAAAAATATCAAGCCGTTTCAACATAGGCGGACTGAAGATGCTTCATAACGGTATATGGAGCCTTTCATTGAATCGTGTTTATACACATGGGTTCTTACGGATTATGCGGTGCATGTGCCTTCTAGTGTCGTTTTGGTCTTAAACTTTTTCTCAGGCCTGTAGATGCCCCGCGTGTGAAGCAACCACGAAGTTTGAAAATTTTACTGAATTGGTTTGATACTTTTTTTTTCTTTAAATCAATTTCCGTGCGACTTCACCGATAATTATAGTTGAACTGAGTCCACTCCCAAAAAAAAATCAAATGGTGCCAGACTTTGCTATGAGGTCTCTTGTGCCTTAGGAGACAAATTTCTGTGAAGGTCACCGCAGAATTCTAGTGTTTTCGATTTATAATTCACAATATTTTATCTCACACAACACCGATAAAAAAATATAATAATAAAAATAATTATCAGAAAAACCTAAGATCTTGTGTGGGACCATATTTTGGATGTATATGACTACCAAAAAAATTTCAAGTCATTTCGACATAGGCGGACTAAACATGCTTCACAAAAGTATTTTTTTCACTTTAATTGAATTTTGGTGCGACTTAAGCCGGTAATTATATGTTGAACTAAGTCCACTCAAGAAAAGTTTTAGATATAAATATGATGTGAAAACAATTTTCCTGTCGAAAAACGATACATTCAATTATTTTAGTTAAAGGCAACATTTTTACATTTAATGAAATAGTGAATTAAGTGCCCATGGCGTCTTTTGTGATTTCTAATGGACCAACAAACACTGATTTCTGCTGGGCTCGCTAATCTGCACGTCTGGGTCGGCCTCCACTTGAGCGAATCGTACGCTGCTGGGCTGTGCTGGTCTTTGGGCCGGTTTTCATCAACATTAGTGTAAGCATATATATCCTACTATCCCTTTAAACATGGTGATCAGGTGAACAGTAAACCCGTTAGAATTTAAGACACAGATAACTGTTCAGACTACAGTACAACCCAATAAGCAATAGTAACGGGTTCATATGAACAGTAATGGATCGGGTTAAATATACAGTAAAATCCGATAAGAAAAACAGTACGGGTATACTCAATAGCGGATCGGGTTCTACAAACAGTGAATCCGTTAGTGAACAGTACAGCCCATTAGTGACATGAAGTGTCCATCACCTGATAACGTAGAGTAAAACTCTATTTTCCATGAACCAAAAAAATCCCAACAAAAAATCCTAAATAAATTACGTATACTCAAGACTCTACCAAAGCCCTTACATTCAGTTTAATTAATCTACTTTCAATAACTAATTCCTAAGTTATAATCCCTATAATAAATCCCTCTTGACTCCAAATTGCATATTAGTATCCATATTTTTACCCCATCCTCCAACACAAAAACAATTTTTCCCCACTGCCATTAAACATTTTTTGAAGTATTGCCTCCATCAAAAGAAAAAAAGAAAAATGCAAATGTCACTTCCCCAAAGAAACAATTCTACACCGTAAAAAAAAAACTCCACAAATAAATAGTGATACTAATTACTATAAACTTTGCCAAACTTTAGTCGAATCAACCACCATGAATTCCATAATTCCATCCACCGTTAAACATTTTTATTACTCTACAATACATTATATTTTCCCCAAACAAAAAAAAAGGTTTCACACATAAATGCTAATTACTATAAACTTTACCAAACTTTAGTCAATCAACTCGCATTACGATTTCCATAGTTCCATTTCTTAAACAAATGTAATAATAATTCACTTACTATCCCAAATTTAGCTCTCTCGCTGCTACCCGTGCGAAAAGCACGGGGGCACATGCTAGTTTATATATAAGTCCAAAGCAGCGATGTCTTCAACAAAGCATTTGCGTAGCTCAGTGGTATAACTAAGTTTTGCACCATTCTGTTCTGGTCTCAAGTTCAAACCTCATGGCAGCGTTTTTTATTTATTCGCTGCATCTGGGGTACAGGCGATGTTCCTGTGCGGTTGTGGGTCTTGTGGTGTTTGTGCGCTTGGCATTATTTGCTGTTTTTTTTTTTGGTTAATTAAATCTTCATTTAGATAACAAATTGTCAAGTCTATATACAAACAATTATATACAACACTTAAGTATATATCTTATGCTTGATATTTTTGAGTTTTTTCTAAATTTTTTCCATGCAAATCCGAACACAAGATTAGTTTTTTTATTTTATTTTTATCATAACTGAGGCTATAAACGTCTGTTGGTTAATATTTAACTAACACGTAAATACCACCTCCCGTTCAATTAGTACACATCTAACTGACACATAGGGTGATGGGTTCAAGCATCTTTTACTTCATATTTTAGAGTTTGTCTTAAAAATAAATTCATGCAAATCCAAACACAAGATTAGTTTTCTAATTATAATAGGGGTGATAAATGTTTTACGGATAACATTTAACTAACATGTGGATACCACCCGTGCACATCTAGGTGACATGTGGGTCCCATCCATCTAAGGCTTTGGCAAGGTGTTTTTTTAATATGTTTTTCAATTAATGACATTACATTTGATCACTTTTGTCATGAGCTATTGTCACAAAGATTACGAAATGCACGTGGTGACATTTGTTTATGACTAAAGCACAACTCAGTCATAAACCCTTGTCATCCATTGAAAAAATGTCACAAACGCATCGTTTCTATGACTAAAAGGGGCTTTGTCATATGAAAATTGTCATAGAAGGCCCAATTTCTTGTAGTGTTCTTGGACACCACAACGTGCTAAACCAATAAGCAAAGTTTGATAATATTGTTCCACACTCTTATCACCTTGTTTTAAAGTTTGCGCTTTTAACAATAAGAAGTCACGTTGGTAATAAGGAGGAACAAAACGAGATTTCATGCGTCGCTTTAAATCATTCCAAGTTTGAGGTATAGGAGCAAAGCATTATGAACATCAACAGGATTACAAAGGTCATGCCACCAAAATAAAGCAAACTCAGAAATTAAGCTAGTAGCAAGCCTAACTCTATGCTCCTCGGGAACTCTATGAGATGAAAACTTTTGATCAACGACAATTTCCCAATTTAAATATACCTCGGGATCAGCATTACCGGCAAAGTCGGGCAAGAAGAATTTAACCTTACTAAAAGGATCATTATTATTATTACCTCGGTTACGATTACCTCCCATACCACGACGATTACGATGAAGACGATCCACATCACAATCAAAAGCGGCGCCATCATCAAGATCGACATCGGCGCCATCATCTTCATCTTCGAGATCACCAAGATCATCCTCATTTGGATGTGGACGCCAGTCCGCGGCGTTGCTCAACATGTTCAATCCGAGTCATCGATTGTTAAAGTTGCGTTGCATCTCTCCTGTAATTCTTATTTGTCATGAACGTCGGCCGATCATTCAGAGTGTGGTCGACGCCCTGGACACACACTCATTGAAGTCCGTTGGAGAAGCTTTCTTTCACCCACCGCTCCCCGACATGGTTAGTAAACGAGCAAGAGACAACAACAAAGTATCATCCCTAACAACTAACACGACCGGAAGGTGGTGAAAGTGGTTGTATATAAGTGGATTGCAATATCAAAACGTCTTACCACGTCTTGCAAGTATTCTTACCAAAGCCACACGGGTGGTACAATAAGTCGGCGGCTTGTGGTGTAAAGGTTGCGAGAGGAACTGTGGCTTGACGTAAGAAATATGTGGAGCTATAGGAAGGCACACAATATGACAAAGAAGGATTAGCAAATAACGAAATCGATTAGCAAGTGTTCAATGCGATCCAAAGTACAAGTCACAAATGCTGGCTAAGGCGTGCCTAGTCGTAGCGCAACAAGATGAAACAAATGAACGATGGAAAACAGCAAGATAGAACAAGCGCACATAGCAAGCACTATTTAGTCTTTTTCTCGGATTTTTGGCGTCCCTGGTATCTCAAAATTTTTTTTATTTTTCTATTATTTTTTGATATTTTTCCTGGAACAAGGATCACCAAAGAAGGAAAATCACAAGAAGAATCACCTAGAACAGAGGTGATATGCGGCCTATAGAAAATCAACAAGATCTCGAAGAAAGGCGTGCAAAACTCTTGACAATTTTTTTTTCTTTATTTTCCCGAATTTTTTGGCACTTTTGCCGACCCCAATAGGCCTTAGGCGTATTGTTTTTGCCAAAATCGAATCAAGAATCTGCACAAAAAATTTCAGATTTTTGGACAAGCGAAGTCAAAAGTTGTGGCCGCTTTTCTGCCGAAGGTACCTCAAGATATGGTGTTTGGAAACTCCGAAAAAAGCACGAATCGGCGGCGGCAGTTAGGGCAAAGCGTCCCTAAACTCCAACACCAAACACACGATGAATCTCCCCTGTCAAGAAGAGCAATAGGTATGTGCCGATGATGTAAGGAGGGGCTGCGATGCGAAGCGAAAAGTGAAGCGTTGGCAACCTAACTAGGGTTTGCGCGGCGGCGAGAGATCACACAAGGCGGCTAGCGATGGCAAGTCGAATAATGTGGTGGAATCGACTTGTTGTATGGAAGTGGTGGATAGGAGAGCGGCGGAAACACAAATCACAGCGACGGGCGGTTGAACTACGACGCGAACACAATCCTAATCCGGCAAATAGACTTCGACCACGGACACAAACTCAACAACGCAATCTGAAAACGAAATTGCAAGGCACAAAGGGTGATAGGACAGCGGTGAAGCGAAATATTTTTGGGCTTTTTGTGGACTCTAGGTGGTGAACAAATATGTATGAATCTAAGGCAAACGAGATAATACCTCGCGGTAAACCCGAAATTTGATACCAACCGATAGGGTCCGGCCCGATCTCCCGCGTGAGGTACGTGGTAAATTGATTGGTGGAGAACTCGGCGTTGACGGTCCGGCTTCGAATCAACACAAACTCGACCACGCAACCGCTACACCATCTGCTCCAATGGTTATCAACCAAGCACGACTTGATTGACCTCACCAAGAAGGCTTTCCCAAGAAGCGAATCGAGAACACAAGCAAGAACAGGTTGACACGCAATCCCGAATATTGCAAATATGAATGACGAACAGAATTGATTGGGGTTCGAGCTCGAACACAAAAGGACTAATCGCCACAGGGTGTGTAGAACAAGAACGGGGCCTTGAATTACTATAAGCGGAATAATCTTCACGGTTACAATGAATCTATCAAGTTTCTCGATGGAAAACTCAAACTAAACAAAACCCCCAGTGGCTAGCAACGGCGGCGGCTGTGTTTATAGTCTAAGATGCGACCTAGGGTTGAGGGCGGCCAGGAGTTGGGCATCCACAACTTGGGATTAAGGCCCGACACGATACATGACCAAGTTGGCCCAAAATAGGTGACGCAGCACCTTGCCATGGTCACACAGAATGATCCACGGGCCATCTGGAGCTGGGACCAGATCGAAACCGTCGGCGTCGTCGTCCCCTTTCCATAGAGTCCAAGATCGCCCCATTTCGATATCGTATGAGGGAGTTACGGCCGAAAACATTGACGACGTGTGTCTGGCGAATCCGAGGGGGTGACGTGGCGGGTGAGTTGGAGATGAGTTGCAACTTGGGAAGACCGTGGCGTAGGCGTGTCCAGCGTGGTGATGTCCTCATCACCTTCAGCAACTCAAGGCGAGCACAAGGCACTAGATAGCATGGCGGGAGGTGGTCGAGACGGGTCGGGCCGCGCGAAGACCCAGCGGGGTTGCTTACGTTCCGGCGGACGGCGGCGGGAAGATGGCCGATTTGGCCTCTTTTTTTTCTTGCTCGAATCGATGCGCTAGTGGTGTTAGGGAATGTAGGAGGTCAAGGCAACGCCGGGGTGAGCTTGGATGACCGGGGTGCAGCGGGGATGGTGCTCGACGCCCGGCCGGGCGGTGATGGTGGCCAGCGGGCGCGCCTCGAGCGGTCTTTTCTTTGCGTTGCTTGCCAAGGAAGGGAAAGAGAGGGCGGTGGAGTGGAGTGTGGTGCAAGGGACGCCATTTCCCCTTGAAGGCCCGGGCACGGGCGGGATCGACGGCGGCGCGCGCGACACGCGGCGTCTTGTGATCACGGGCGTGGCAACGGTGGCCGGCCGGTGATTAGAGACGTCCGAGGTTGAAAGCGTCACTAAAGACCCTAATTTCATCCTAAACCGAGCTGCATTTTACCTCCTACCTCGAGATCCGTGCGGATTCGGTGAAAACTCCAATTGAACGAAATGTTCCTCATGAAATTCTAAGCATTTCATCTATACAAACTTTCTCCTAACTTGGCCTAGATTTGAAACTACGGCAGTCAAAGCACGACTACTCCGACGGTCAAAGGAAACCCTAAATTACCTTCAAATCAAACAAACTTCGACTTTTCGAACATGCTCCACTCAAAATCATGCAACAAGCCTGTAACATCTTTTGTTCTACATGGAATTATCTACACTTTTCATTCAAGGTGCACACACATGCATAAACCCTAGCTAGGACTTTTAAGTAAAACAAGACAATGCACTTTGTCAAGGTCAAACTAGGTCAAACCAAGTCAAACTACCATTATAAAATCTAATTGGGGAACATGATCAACTTCAACCTTGCTCTAAAACATCCTATAAACATCACTAAGAATAAATAAAGATTAAACAACTAATTATGCAAGCATTTCATACATAAAATGATAGGACAAAGCATATCAAGCAATTTCAACACATTTAAGCATGCAAATGACATGTGTCATTTTATGTGCATTAATGCATGTGACTAAATGATGATTATGCTCATGAAATGCAGATGCTAGTGACATGCTTAACACCAGGGTGTTACAAATTTACCCCCTTAAGAAAATCTCATCCCGAGACTTGGTAGTACTTGACCGCTTGCTAAGAAACATAGGATAGACTTCGCGAAGATACTCCTGGTTCTCCCATGTAGCATCATTCTCTCTATGATTACTCCATAGAATCTTGTATAACTTCACAACCTTGTTATGAGTTACTCTTTCTTTGGTGTCTAAGATTTTCACCGGCTCTTCAAAATATGTCGGTCGGTATCCACTTCACATTTTCGACCGGTATATGTTCTTCGGGCACTCTCAAACATTTCTTCAACGAGATACGTGAAAGACACTAAAGACCGATCTCAGCTCTTGAGGTAATTGTAGTTGATAAGCAACTTTTCCCTTTCTTGCAATGATACGATAAGGACCTACAAATCTAGGTGCTAACTTTCTTTTAACTCAGAAGCGTTGCACTCACTTCATTGGTGACACCTTAAGATATACAAAATCACCAACTCAATTCCAAAACTTTCTTACGCTTATCGGATAGCTTTTTTGACGGGCTTGAGCTGCGGCCATGTGTTGTTGCACCTTTTTCTAACCTTTTCGTCATCAATGAAGTCGATGCCGTAATAGGTTCTATCTCCAGTTTCTACCCAATTCAAAGGTGTTCTACACTTTCTACCATACAAAGCTTCAAATGGTGCCATTTTGATACTTGCTTGATAACCTGTTGTTGTAGGAGAACTCTGCAAATGGTAACCATTTATCCCATGGGCCTTTAGCGAGATAAAACACATGCTCTCAACATGTCTTCTAGGATCTGATTCACCCGTTCAGTTTGTCCAGTTGTTTGCGGGTGATAGGCCGAACTACGAACTAGCTTTGTGTTTAAGGCTGCCTGTAAACACTCCCAAAATCTATTGGTCCATGTTGATCCTCGGTCAGACACTATGCTTTTGGGTACACCATGCAGATGAACTAACTGAGAAATGTAGATCTCTGCATACTGGTGAGGTTCACAGCTAATGTTGATTGGGATAAAATGTGCTACTTTGGTCAGTCTATCCACAATTACCCAAATAGTATCAAATCCTTGTGGGGTACGTGGAAGTCCAACAATGAGATCCATAGTGATGTGATCCCATTTCCAATCAGGGATTGGCAAGGGTTGTAGCAGATCCAGCCCGGGTTTCATGTGAATGGCCTTGACTCTACAACAATTGTCACACTTTGCGACATGAGCGGCAATTTCTTTCCTCATCTTTGTCCACCAAAAACGTGACCTCAAATCTCTGTACATCTTGTTACTTCCTGGATGAATAGATAGGGTAGAAGAATATGCTCTGTCAAGATTTGATCTCTGAGTTCCTTATCCTTGGGCACAACTAAATGGTTGTCATACCATAGAACATCATTCTCATCAATCCTAAAATGTTCACTTGGTTCTTTCTGGAGTTTTTGCTTGATAAAAGAGATACCTTTGTCTGTTTTCTGTCCTTCAATTATCCTACTCTCAAGCGAACTTTGGACCTCAATATTGTGTAATATTGCAGGATGCATTAAACTAAGCTTCCCTTCCAACAATGGTTTCTCAAGAGTACAATGTACCTTCCGACTCAAGGCGTCTGCAACGACATTTGCCTTGCCCGGATGGTAATGTACTTCCAAATTATAATCCTTGATCAGCTCCAACCATCTTTGCTGTCTCATGTTTAACTGATCCTGGGTAAAGATATACTTGAGACTCTTATGATCCGTGTAAATATGACACACATTTCCAAGCAGATAATGGCGCCAAATCTTCAGAGCATGCACTACGGCTACTAACTCCAAGTCATGTGTCGGATAATTCACTTCATGTTTGCGTAGTTGTCATGATGCATAGGCAATCACTCTTCCTTCTTGCATGAGTACACATCCTAGACCTGTACCACATGCATCGCAAAACACATCAAAAGGTTTCTCTATATCCGGTTGTGCAAGCACTGGAGCGGTTGTTAACAACTCTCGTAATGTACGAAAAGCTGTCTCACACTCCTGTGTACACACAAACTTCTCATCTTTCTGCAGCAATCTCGTCATGGGTTTGGCGATCTTAGAAAAGTCGGGTATGAATCGACGATAATACCCGGCTAAACCAAGAAAACTCAATTTACGTAGAATGAGGTCGGCGCCTTCCAATCCATGACTTCTTGAACTTTACTTGGATCCACTTTGAAATTCCATCTTCTGATAGGACATGTCCAAGAAATTGTACCTTCTTTAACCAAAACTCACATTTGCTAAACTTAGCATAAAGTTTGTGATCTCTGAGCTTGGTTAACACTATTCTGAGATGCTCTGCATGGTCTTCTTCATTCTCTGAGTATACCAAAATGTCATCGATAAACACAACCATGAATTTGTGTAACTCGGGCATGAATACCGAATTCATTAGGCACAGAAAATGAGCTGGAGCATTTGTCAAGCCAAAGGACATGACAAGATACTCATACAGCCCATATCTTGTAGAGAAAGCAGTCTTCGGAATATCTTATGGTCTGATCTTGATTTGATGATAGCCTGAACGAAGATCGATCTTGGAGAAAACCTTAGCCTTTGACAACTGATCGAAGAGAATGTCAATGCGGGGCAAAGGATACTTGTTCTTAACTGTCACCGCATTGAGTGGTTAGTAATCCACGCACATTCTCAACGATTGGTCCTTCTTCTTCACAAAAAGAGCAGGGCATCCCCATGGTGATGAGCTTGGTCTAATCAAACCTTTATCCAGCAACTCTTGAATCTGAACTTTCAACTCGGCCAACTCATTGGGCGGCATCCTATAGGGTCTTCTAGATACTGGTGCTGTTCCGGGTAAAAGATCTATGGCAAACTCTACGTCTCTATCCGGTGGTAAACCTGGTAAGTCTTCTGGAAAAACATCTGGGAACTCACATACCACTGGTATATCTGAGATACGAGTGACTTGTAGAGCGGCGGAGACACGATTTAGATTAGGTGTTTTGGGAAGAATTATTTGGTGTTCCTTTCCATTACGGGGATCTTCCAAAAGGATAACCCTATTCAAGGTGTGTATAATTGCTCCCCAATTCTTCATCCAATTCATCCCCAGAATAACATCCAAACTCAACCCGGGTAATACTATTAGAGAGGTGAAGATTTCTAAGTTCCCAATTTTAATCTGTACATCCCTCACTATCTTCTTGGTAAGCTGATCAGCTCCTGCTGAGCTAATATGATAACCATAACCCAATTCAGATATCTTCTCATTATGTTCTTGGGAAAAAGCTTGGCTCATAAAGGAATGAGATGATCCAGAGTCAAACAATACAACAGCATTGTGATTGTTGACTAGACACATTCCAGCAGTTACAGTCTCTCCTTCTGGACTTTCTTCAACATTGGTGGAGTTAACTTGTCCAATCTTCTGCCTGTAGGGTTGGTTACTCTTGGGTCGTGGGCAAAACTGGGAGAAATGTCCTGGCGTCCCACAATTATAACATTTGTTGCGGTTAGGGATCCCATATCCAACACAATCTGTATTTGCTCCTAGAGCAGGTGTAACATAAGCCTTCCTGTAGCGAGGATTCCCAAACTGCAGCTTCTCCTGCAGTGGTGCATCTGGTTAGCAGTAGCTTGGATGACTAATGAGCAGAACCTTGTTCTGACTCGAGCTAGTTTCCATTGGTCTCTTCTTGTTCTTGGTAGCAGCATAAGCATTGTTGCTATCCTCCTATAATAAGCAGTCACTGACGAATGCATTGAAGCTCTTTCTGAACGGGGCTCCAATAATCTTACGCATCTTTGGATTAAGCCCTCTTAAAACTTGCTATTTTCTTCTCTTCCGTGTTCACCATATCTGGTGCATATTGGGACAAACGGTTGAAAGCTTCAAGGTATTCAGTGATGGTCTTGTCACCTTGAGCAAGCTTGATAAATTCACCCAACTTCATAGCAATCATACTAGGATGAATATAAGCTTCACGGAAAGCTGCCGTGAATACATCCCAGGTAATAGGAGTATTAGCTGGGTAGGTGGCACGATGATTTTTCCACCAAATTCCTGCGGGTCCTTCAAGCAAATGAGTAGCATACTCAGCCTTCTGCACCTCAGTCAAGTCCAACAACCTGAACTTTTCCTCCACTAAAATCATACATTCTTCCGCCTTGATTGGTTCACGCGCATGTGTGAACTTAGGAGGGTCGGTGCCCTTGAATTCCTTGTATGAATGGTACCTATCTTACGCATCATTGTTGCGACTTCCTCCTCCTTGTGCAGTGTTGCGCGAGATGTTGCGCAACTCACCTAGAAACTCGTTAAAGAACTGTTCCTGGTTAGCAGGAGGTGGTGGTGGCGGTTGGTTGCTCCCTCCAGCACCTGAGCGTGTTTCAACCATCTGCATAATCCAACCAATAATAATTCTCAGATGTTGTTGTCATAGTGTAAATGCATCGAATTTAAAGTTACGCAGAATTTATTGTGATAATAAATTCGTCCAACAACATAGGTAACAATAATTCCAATAGCATCACACCCATCATCACAATAATTATAATCGGCATGGATTATGTACCAAATCAACTTCTCTGTCCAATGTACGCATAATCCAAGGTTCGGTATAGTCGTCATGACCATAATATCAAAATCACGCACATTGCTTCACCAAATGGAACTCTCCCATTAAACTAATCAAAGGCTCAATTGACATCCGTAGAGTCCGGTTACTTCAAAGTCTTTGGTGTCGATAGTCTCTTGCCACCGAACAATAAGGGTAGGAATAGGTATCCGCGACTAACGATAAGCTCGTACTTCCTATGATAGGACATACTAGTTAATGACTAGCGTTACCTAAGGGGATGGTGGTAACTACGAAACTTCTAGGAGATTGGAAACACTACTCCCATCATTGCTGTTGTTGTCTTCTCCATCTTAAGCTTCATCTTTGGCTCCTCATCCTGGCACCTAGGACTAGTGCGATCATGATAGAGGGGATTCCCATCGGCTCTCGAAAAACTCAGCTCCCTTCTACGACAAGTGGTGAAACAAGGGTCCATTCTAGAAAAAGAAAAGTAGCGCCTCTAGCAAAACATTGGGTGTTCCACTATCCAAACCTATTAGGATACTGACCGTAACATTGTTGGTAACTTCTTCAGGTGACAGCTCATCTCGGTGATATTCCAACTTCTCCAAACAAACTATAAGGTAGGGCAGAGATGGAAAGATCAATTCTAGTGAGGATCTGGTCCGCCTAGGGTGTGGTCACCTACGTATGGATGAGGTCTCGGTATTGTCTCGTTAGCTTAAACACCTACGATACCGTGGGTATGCTTGAAACAACTTATCTTTAATGGTATTACTTTGCTGTCTCGTATCACGGGAGCCATTTGTAGCAAGATTTTGAAGATTGTGTGAGATTGAGAACGAGATAGGTCAATCTTAACAAAAGGGACAAGTACTCACTAAGGGGAAGGTAGGGAATAAAGGTAAGAAAAAAAATGTTTGTTATTTCATTTTTTTTTGATGCGATGCATGAATGACATGATTAAACATGATGTATGAGCGTATCTTACGTCCTCACGGAATAGGAAAGATAAGATACTACTCGTCTAAATGGTGGCACATCCAACGATCTCTCAAAAGAAAACAAGTCGTAACTAGTCGATCTACACGTTTTGCGTGGTTAGTGTACCTGCAGTTTCATTTCAGCCCCCACATATATATTTATGCAATGCATGAATTTAAATTGCATATACCTTCTTCGTCTACCGACGGCATTGCACAACGGGCGGAAAAACACATTTTACACCCTGCACACCTGTGTACCCATACACAAGTCTGGGGGCACTACCCGACATGGAGCTCTCAAAACATTTTATTTTTCCCCAAGACCGGCGATTTGTCCATCATGCTCTCACAACTCACATCTTACCTTGGGCGTAGAGGCATTAAACATCGATTTACACTGGGCGTAGGGTATTTCGATCCATACATAACTACTCAAGTGAGTAGTCCCGTACGACATCGGGCCGCACGGCAACCCAAAGACAAACAACAAAATATGATGCATGTTCCACCCCAAGTTAGTAAAGCCACCCATTGTCCTTAATTGGGCATATAGGGTATGACCATGACACTATTAATTTTCGCAAACTTTTACTCACATCCTAAAACGATTTTGTTTCGCAAAAAATTTTCACAAAAGATTAGTGGTTCATTTTATTTTAAATACCGGATCGGATTGTTAAGTACTGAACCTCGCTCGATACCAGCTATGACGAGCTGACCAATTTATAAGAAATCAAGTATAATTCGCAATTACAGAAGCAATCGCAGCCGCAATTAATTCCATATAAACCCGGTATTCGAAATCTCAGTGATTTCAAACTCATCAACAATACAACCAAGATCATTGAGCTCGAGTAGTTCAAATCTGCGGGTATCTTAAACCAAATTCGGATATATTATAATCGAGTGCAATGTACTCATTTGTTACAAAGTATTTTAGAGTCTTACGGAAGCAATAGTTTTCGAAAACCAAATAGTTGTACAAATAAAATAGAAATAAGATAGTGCCAACATAATGTCACCCCCATAATAAAGATGAGACAGGGGAAATATGGAGACTTTGCCATGCCCTAGGCATTATTCTTCTTCACCACAACAAAACATGACTGGCTAAAACCATGTGTTGAATCTCTTATTGTATACTTTTATATGTCAACTAAACATGAAATAAGGGCATAAAATGAATATCCACACAGACTTAGGGATTATACTAACAATTTCCATGAGTTTTGGTGAATTATATATTTTTAGGGATTAAACGAGGAAAAGCCCGGAGTTTGGAAGCCCTACGACACAAAGACGTATCCGTAACGTATCTCAACTTGAAACCCACGTAAGAACATTCCGAGGAAGACACCGAGACAACACACGAGAAGAGGCCGGGCGCGTGCCGCCCGATGATCGCGGCCGCCCTCAATGGGTCCCCCCTCGTCGACCTCTCATTCAACGTCGGTTCCAAACCGCCTATGAGGAGTAATCTTGTCCATCTATCAAGGTCGGTTTGATCCAATGGCTACGGTTCATCGCCTGGGGCTATATAACCAGACCCCCTAACCCCAGGGTGAAACCCTGACTCAGTCCAATTCATTCAAGCCAGGCAGAAGTAGAAGAGAGCTTTTCCACCAGAGATTAGGGTAGCTACTTGTCTAGTTCTAGTTCCTCTAGTTAGATTAGCAAGTCAGATTCAAATAGAGCTGGGTGTTGCCAACCCAGGATTCTCGATCTTCAAGTCATCACGGTATTATCTTGTATCTATGACTTTATTCTATTTCAATATTAAGTGTTGGTTTGCTATGTTCTTAGTTTATTCTAGTAGTATATTTGATATGGTCATGATTAATTGTGAGTTCATGTATCTATTCGTAGAGCGCCTAATTCAAATCTCGAGTGGGTTAGGTGATAGAAATAATTATGTAAGCATGGTGCTTAGATATGATCTATCTACGGGTGCATCTTATAATCTGGGTTGTGTGGTAGATCGTGCGTGTGATATTCCTGTTGAGTCCTTTGTAATCCACCCCTCGGTTATAAGACTAGTTGAACATGGTTTTGATAGGATTATCTTGCTTTGTTCCTGATTCTCCTTTTAAATCTTCGGGATGCATAGATTCATGGTTGTTATCTTTGTATATGATAATATATGACCTAGGGTAGATGTTTGACTTAGTAGATTTAATACTACATAAGAATTACGTCTCTTAACGTAAGTCCACGTTAGTTTGAGTAGTGAGTAGTCTATGCCTACATCTCTCGTGTGTTATCTTTGCCTTTGTTTATCAATTATCATATCATTATTGGCTTACCCTCGCTAAAGTAAATGTTAGTGACCGATTCTCTCATAAGTATGCTAGCTAATAATCATATCGACCATCCTTATATTCCTCTCTGTGGTAGAATTATAAATGATAAACCTGGATCCCTCCCCGTGAAATGTGACAGTGTTATTTTATCTATGCGCTTGGGATAATTTAATGATAGATATATTTGTTTAGAGAAGATCGCAAAACCAAGTACATGTAGCACATATAACATTTCTAGCATTACTGCCGGGATGACAACCTAGCCTATGGTAAAGCTAAGAGATGGAGAAACACTGAGTGCCTCGGCTCATATGGCCTTAGGTGAGATTAATTCCACCTATTGGTTGTAGTGATGTTAAGAAGTACCAACAAGCATTTAAAGGCGCCATTGCTTGGGGAGGAAATAATGGCTAACTAGAGATATTATTAGAAAGAAACTTATGATGAGGTCTAAACTAGGCACTTTACTTTAAGCGGGATTACCCTTGTTTTCTTTTTGTTTATATTTTACACATGGTTTATCATGAAGGATTGATTGAGATTCACTTCACCTCATTCATCGAATAAAGTCGGGCAAGAGGAAGCATACAATCAGTTTTTGAAGCTATGGGTGAAAGGACATTACGAGAGTTTTCTGCTCCAAGCAATGAGAACATTCGCCTTTGGACCGTACTTCAAACTAACAATCTTGAGTTCGAGCTCAAGCCCGGCTTCATCAACATGGTTCAAGCTACTCAATTCGGTGGAAGGATACACGAAGATGCACGCTCACATCTTGAAATTTTAAGAGATTGCCAACACCTTCACAATCAAGGATGTTTCCCCGAGATATCATATTACTCCGCCTATTCCCATTCTCATTGACGGGAAAAGCGAAGTTATGGTTCTACGCTAACAAAGAAGAAATCAAGACATGGGATGAATGTTCGAAAGCCTTCCTATCAAAGTTCTTCCCTATAGGCAAAACCAATGCCTTACGAGGAAAAATCACAAATTTTCAGCCAGCGAAGGAGAATCAATTCGGAAGCATGGGAACGTTTAGAAGAATACATATCAGATTGCCTCCATCATGGAATGGAAGATTGGTTACTCTTGCAAGGATTTTATCATGGATTATCAAGAAAAGCTCAAGAGCATTTGGATGCAAATTCTTTGGAGGATCATTTTTGTCACTCACTCTTGGGAAAGCTTTGAAGCACTTATGGGCAAGATATCGAAAAACCAAGGCCGGCCCCAAGACAACACTCAACACTCCCATCGGATCGAAGAGATACCGTAAGAAGTTAATGCAATATCAACCGAGATGGATGTGTTATTGAATTGGCTTGAGCAAAGAGCCAATTACAAGAAGGATCGTCGGGCTTTACAAGATTATATTGATTCAAAGATCGATTCAAGCCTAGCCGTTCACAATTCGAAACAACACAATCAAAACAAGGATGGAATTCACAACCTCGATCCAACTACCAAGGTAAGTACCAAGGTAATATTCCTAAGCAACCATCTTTAAGAGAGTTAATTGAGGGGCAAGGTAGAATTAATGATGATTTTTCTAAGAAGCTTGTTGCTAATGATAAAGTTCAAGAAGATATAAATAATAAGATGGATAATTTTTCGGTTGCTTTAAAAGATCAATTTGCTTATAATAAAAAAGATTGATTCACAAATAGCAAAATTGTTTGTTGCTATGCGTGCTACCGCTAACCATGAGCGGTACACAATGTCACAACTAGACGTGGTAAATCCACGCGTGATCCACCGTACCCGGTGTTGGCGTTTCTTAACGCACACGAAAGAGTTTTCGCAAGCGCACGGAAATGCCGGCCGTAGCTTTCACCCGAAGTATTCGTGGTATCGTATTTCCACGAGGAACGGTTGTGCAAATTGTCTCTTAGCTAGTTCACCTAGGATAGCAAAAGGGAGAAGGTAAGAATAGCAAGGTCTTCTAAGGTTAGAGTTCCTAGATAAGATAGTACGCCACCATCCACTTACTTGGGGCACCTAGGATAACACCCCGGTGCTCGCTTATCTTAGCCGGCCAATAGCCCTACTCGAAACACCGACGTGGGGGAATACAAAGGACGGACAGGCTGTCACCACCTACCGCCTACCCCTCATTCCGTGCGAGTTCGAGGCAATCGGTGGCCTCTAGCATAAACACCACGTCTACGCTATGACCAACTACTCTAGCGTTGATCGGGGTGACCCGGTGTGCGAGGCCCTCTACTGAGTACCCGCCTCAAGGACGGACGACGAACCCGAAGAAGAAAACAAAGAACAAAACTAGCTTGAAGTAAGAACTTTTACCAAAGAGAGGACACAAACCTTAGTACTCCAAGTAGTACTAGATCCGCCCGAGGTACAAGTGAGAGGGAGCCGACATCCCCGGCACTCCAGTGGAGGTAACCGACAACTCCGGTACTTCTCCATCTCTCTCTCTTCCTCACTCACTCCTTACACTAGAGAGCTAAACTATAAAAGTGGAGCTCTCCTCTCTAATGCTGCATTGTGCCTCCTTGAGAGTGGGATGGAATGGGATGAATCATTTACAAGGGAGGCAATAGCCTCTTTGTATAGGGAAAGGAGGGAGAGAATGGATGGTCTGTGCTTTGTTCGGGGGAAAATTGGCGGGAACTCAAACGTGCACCGCATGCAACCGCCAGCGTGAAGACCGCTCAAACCGCCCGAAAGGGCGGGAAGAGATGCCAAAAATTTGCGCCGCCGCCGCGGTGGCCGCGCCTCTCGGCCCCGACCTTTTCTGTTGTGTGTTTGGGCCTTCCTACATTGGGCCTATGGTGGTGCACGGTCCAGATTCCTTGTTTATTCGGACTTCTTGCTCTTCCTCCCCTTAGGCGTAGTTACAAATGCGCCTTTGTTGTTACTTTGTGTATTTTTACTTCTTTTCCACTCTAGTACACGCAAAATATATTTTCTTCCAATACAAGTGGAACTAGATTAGTGGTAAAGGTTTATGTGATATATGTTTGCTTGTTCCTGTGATTTGGGTGTAAGTTGGTGGTATAAATTAGTTGATAATGACCGCCAACAACTCCCCACACTTAGCGTTTGCTCGTCCCCGAGTAAAGATTGAAGGACTAAGTGGGTTCATCTCCCTTGATTTCAAAATCTGCATACAAAGTTATTCCAAACTTCACCTGTACTGTGAACTTCAAAGTGTCTACTTTGGAATATCATTGAGTAATTGAAAAATGGAAACAGCCTGGATTTACAATCTCCCAAAAAAACTCAAACTTCGAAACTTGGGGTTTTTAAGTGTTTCAAAACAAAGATAGCTCGTGTTCCTTGAATGCTTCACTCGGATCGCTCAAATATTTGTATGTGGTTCCTCACCAAGGCTTTGCATTATGCCTTTATTTTGATCATCCTACTTCTAAGGCTTTATCTGAGTTTTAGGTAGGAATGAATATGAATGAGGCACACTTACTTTGCATATGTTGTTGGATCAAAAATCGGACCACGAGGGAGATGCAAGGCATACACTTTGATCGAGACGTGCAAGTGTGTAGAAGGTAGAGTATATATATATATATATATTTCTTTTTTGGTACTCTATTGCGTCATGATTCTCCTTTTTAGATCGTAATGCCTTTGGGAAAAGTATGGGCTATCTTTTATTTTTATTTTTTGACGGGCTTCTTTTTGGCACGTCATCTTTTTATTTGACTGACACGCGCGTCCATATATTTTTTTTTTATGCCACTTGGCGTAGATTTTTTTTTTTTGCATAGCCCATATCTCTCTTTTGGCATATGAGAGTGTAGGAGACTAGAGATGTCATAATGATGGTGATGCAATGAGTAATTCTTTTTGGTGGCTGGAAAAAAAATTGCATGTTGTGTGCAACTCTTAGTGTAAGAGTTGGCATTTTATTTCTGGGTGTACGTGTATCTCGATCATGGGTGTATGACAAGAATCTCAACAAAAAGGTCTCGGCGTTTGATAGAACGCAACACAAAAGCAAGAGGCATATGTGGATGGTTCATATATAATTGTTGTGGCCTTGGTAGGTATTTCAAAGCAATTCAAGGAAACATGCTATTTGCATTTATAATTTTGTAAAAGAAAAATCCAAGTTCTTTGCAAGAGTAAGCAAGAATCATGTCATCCTACTCATCTCATCTCATTCGTCAATTACTTAGATAATCTAGGTTCCCTAGTTTAAAAGTGTTCACAAGTTTGCGAGGAATGTTTGCATGGAATAAAAAGTATGCAAACTTATAATCATAGGAAGACATGCTAATGGAGTATCTAAAGTTCTGAATTTTTGAATTTATTCAATTTTAAACTTTCAAAACTTTTAGAGATGTGAGGGTAAAGTTGCACATACCATCGTTGAAGATGAAGGAATTAATGGTGATTTGTTCGTTTCATCCTTTCGCATAGTGGATCACTTGATATTGTGCAACGCGTTGGGGAGATCTCAAATGTTTGGTTTAGAGATCTCCCCACACCGGTTCTTGTACCTATCTATCTCCTTTTTTTTTTAAAAAAATATGGAAAACAAACAAAAGCCCTACTAATTTGAACATTTGGGAGCCAAATTATTAATATTTTTATTATTATCTAAAAATACATGTTCTTATTATTCTTTTAATTTGATTTGTTTAACTTGTTCACTCAACTTTTTAGCCTTTAAAACATAACTCCAACAAGGTTAAGATAAAAAGGCAGTGTAAATATAACCTTGAGTTGTCTCCAACATAAATTACTTCCAGTTTAATGACAATAATACTCTGAAGTTCATTAACCAAAATTAAACACCATGTCTAAATTCGATTAAAGAAGGCTATTTTAACCTAAGCACCATGCTTAATTTAAAACGCCTATGGATATACTTCTAGATAGTACATCCAAACTAGAGTATTTAAATCATACACAAGGGAAACAAGATAATGCCTACGGATATAAATATGAGTAAAGGTGTTGGTGAACATTTTATTTACCTTTGCATACACGAGTGTTCTTCCGAAGCGGAGCGGATGGAAACCTTGAGTTTGCTTCGGCGGTGACTTGATTGTGTGAGTCCAACTCGGGTAAACCACGAGGTGTGGTCATAAACATGACTTAGTGCAACCGGACCTAAAGACTCGAGAGGTAGCAAAGGTGCAATGGGGGGCACCTTCTTTTATTTCCTCCTTTTTTATATATGTATATTTTTTTATTATCATAAATAATTCTCATATTTTTTTTTGTTTTAGCAAGGTAGAGCTAACATCTCTCTTTTTTTTTAACCAAGATGATTGGTGTATGGAAAATGTGGTGAGATTCTTACCGTCCTCCCCACACTTGAACTTTTGCATAAAAGTCAAGTGTGTGATATGGGGTCTCCTTTACGAGTGTGTTCCATCAAATCATCGAGGATTTTTGATTGATGCAACCCTCATGCTCCATAGTACCATGTGTACCTTTGTTCTTCTTGTTCTTCACCTAAAATGGTTAGCAACCAAGAATACCCGAAGGTGCATTCTCACTTGAAAGCATGTTCTTGCTTTTATTGATATAAGAAAGAGTTTTTTTTTATGATAATCCGGGGTATCTCCCGGTAGTGCCTACTTTATGGTCATAAGCTTGACCGCCAAAGCTAGGACAAAGATTATAGCCAGAAGCTGTGATTGGCTTCGATGGTGATGGCTATAAGAGCTCGCCCTATGGATGGGAATGGTTTGGTTTGGATTTTGAAAGGTTGGAAGAGTAACATTTTTTTATCTTTTATTTTTTTTATTACTAGGATACGGGTGGACTAGAGTTGGAAACAAATACGACGACCGTTCCCGGAATCGGCGCCCGAAAGCTTGTTGGCGTTTCTTAACGCACACGAAAGAGTTCATAAGCGCACGGAAATGCCATTTGTAGCTTTCACCGGAAGTATTCGGGTATCGTATTTCCACGGGAACGGTTGTGCAAATTGTCTCTTAGCTAGTTCACCTAGGATAGCAAAAGGGAGAAGGTAAGAATAGCAAGGTCTTCTAAGGTTAGAGTTCCTAGATAAGATAGTACTGCCACCATCCACTTACTTCGGGGCACCGGATAACACCTGGTCTTCCAAGCGATGCCGGCCAATAGCCCTACTCCGAAACACTGACGTGGGGGAATACAAAGGACGGACAGGGCTGTCACCACCTACCGCCTACCCCTCATTCCGTACGAGTTCGAGGCAATCGAAGGTGGCCTCTAGCATAAACACCACGTCTACGCTATGACCAACTACTCTAGCGTTGATCGGGGTGACCCGTCGCGAGGCCCTCTACCAGTACCCGCCTCAAGGACGGACGACGAACCCGCAAGAAAACAAGAACAAAACTAGCTTGAAGTAAGAACTTATTACCAAAGAGAGGACATGAACCTTAGTACTCCAAGTAGTACTAGATCCGTGAGGTACAAGTGAGAGGGAGCCGACATCCCCGGCACTCCGGTGGAGGTAACCGACAACTCCGGTACTTCTCCATCTCTCTCTCTTCCTCACTCACTCCCTTACACTAGAGAGCTAAACTATAAAAGTGGAGCTCTCCTCTCTAATCTTTGCATTGTGCCTCCTTGAGAGTGGGATGGAATGGGATGAATCATTTACAAGGGAGGCAATAGCCTCTTTGTATAGGGAAAGGAGGGAGAGAATGGATGGTCGTGCTTTGTTCGGGAAAATTGGCGGGAACTCAAACGTGCACCGCATGCAACCGCCCGCGTGAAGAAGACTCCCAAACCGCCCGAGAAAGGGCGGGAAGAGATGCTGCAAAAAATTTGCGCCGGCCGCCCCGCGGTGGCGCGCCTCTCGGCCCCGCCTTTTTTTGTTGTGTGTTTGGGCCTTCCTACATTGGGCCTATGGTGGTGCACGGTCCGGATTCCTTGTTTATTCGGACTTCTTGCTCTTCCTCCCCTTAGGCGTAGTTCAAATGCGCCTTTGTTGTTACTTTGTGTATTTTTACTTCTTTTCCACTCTAGTACCTGCAAAATATATTTTCTTCCAATACAAGTGGAACTAGATTAGTGGTAAAGGTTTATGTGATATATGTTTGCTTGTTCCCGTGATTTGGGTGTAAGTTGGTGGTATAAATTAGTTGATAATGACCGCCAACACCCAGGAAGAACAATAGAAAAGCCGGTGAGAGCACCACTAGCAACACCAATAGTACCACCAGTACCATCGAAAGAAGGAAAGGATGATGAAATAGAGATTTTGGCTCGGAACCCACGGATGATGAAAGATTTTCATGATACAAACCTCTTACCATATCCTAGAAGACAACGTAAACCCCAAGTGGATGAGCGGTTTTTGGAAAATTTGTAGAGGTAATTTAGAAGCTATACATCAATATCCCTCTACTTGATGCTATACAGGTCCCTACCTACGCAAAAGTATCTTAGAGATATTTTGAACAAGAAAAGACCACTACCCACTATGGAGGTGATTAAGTTAACGAAGAATGCAAAGTGAGGCCATCCTTAATGAGCTACCAAATAAGAAGAAAGATTCGAGGATGCCCCACCATTGATTGTTGTTGACGGTCACTAACGACATATTTTTCCCGTCAACTTACTACCATAAAGGGAGTGAAACTATACCTTTTATACTCATATACATTTATTACTAACATATTTCCACTTGTAGTGTCCGAAATGTATTTTGTAGTATTTATAATAAAAAACAGTGAAAATACGACCAAAGCACGCGACCTGGAAAGCGCATTTCGTAATACTTCAAGCCCGGGTGGAAATGGACCGAAATGACAGAATGGGCCAAACCAACATCGCCCACAAACTTTTTTCGAACAGATGATGACGACCCGGGAAGACTTGGGCCGGCCCGAGCCCAAAGGGTGCGGCCGCACCCAAGGTGCGCCCCCCCCTGGCCGGGGCGGTTCGAGCCCGTCTTCGGCAAAGCGTCGGCACATTAAGACGTGTGGAGGGCGGTGCGGTGCTTGGGTGGCCGATTCACTGTACCTAGACGCTGCGTTACCAAGGTCGGTTAGGGGGTAATAGGGTCATTTGGCCACCTCTCTCATGTGTATAAGTAGCCCCCCTCTCTCCCTCTCTCAAGACACACCATTCTACACACAACACAAAGGAGAGCCACAATGTAATAGAAAGGGAGAAGCTCCACTCTTGTTCTTCTTCCTCTTCTTAGTTCTAATGGAGAGTGAGAGAGGGAAGGCTAGAAGGATACTTTTGCTCCTTCTACCCGGAGTTGTCGGTCCGCCCCCTGTGCCGCGGTTCCTAGGAGGTCGGAGTGCCGACTTGTCGGTACCCGCTTCGCTTGTACCTCTACAACTTGCTTACACTTTGGTAAGGAAGCTTGTGCTCATCTTTTTCTTATTGTTCTTCAAGTATACTATCTTAGCTGTTATAAACTTGCGGGATCGGTAGATTGTTTCGTAAGAGCGTTGGTTCTTGGTGAAGGAACTCTTTGACCTGGGAACCTTGATCGACATCAAGAGGCTGTGACCAATAGTGCAAACGTGGTGTTTGGACTAGCGTTCACCTACCTTTTTGCGAAGCACCCCCACGGTCGTGAGGGTAGGCGGCGGGTCGTGACGACCTTGTCCGTCCCCTTGTAATCCCTCCACGTTCGGGTGTGACGTAGAGCTAATGGCCGGACTCTGCGGTATTGGGCGAGGGCCGGTGCGGCGTAAGGAGATAACAGCCCTAGAAATCCCGCACGAAAACCTGAGCCCATAAAGATACCTCACTACCCATAGTTATCCTTAGGGCGGCTGCGTTCGGAGATTAGTGCAAACGTTCCCTCGTGGAAAATACGATACCCTCGAATACTTCCCGGGTGAAAGCTACAACGATAGTTCCGTGCGCTTCGGATTTATCTCGCATACGTTAAAAGAACGTCAACAAGCTTTTCGGCACCGTTGCTTGGGGAATGGTTGTCGTAATTCTCTCGAGCCTAGAGCACCCGTGTGTTGTATCCAAAAAAATATATAAATAGTTATTTGTTTTTCTTTTCTCAAAATCAAGCCAACTGTCCAAATTCAAAAATCTTTACGCTTCAAAAAGGGGAATTCACGGGGGGGCCAATTTCTTTTCAAAATCAAAATTTTCATTCGGCCATGAACTCCACCCTATTTAAAAAAAAGACTTTGTTTCGGTCACACTCCTTTGGTGACTATTTTGAAAACCTCAGTATAAACCACCTACGAGATTTCGAGGAGTTATAATCTTGCCTCGGCATTCCCGGCATAATTCAAATTCTCATGTGGAATTTGTTTTACGCTCTCCCTCATAGGGAAAGCAAAACAATAGTACACTATTGTCGTAGGAAGTTTGAATGGGGACTTGCGAAGAACTCAAAGACAATTTTTGTCTAGCATTCTTCCCCATCAATGCTTACCAATGACAACTCTCGATCTCAAGTAGGATAAGAAGGAGTCCATAGGTGCAGCCTAGGCCGGGATCATAATGTTTATACATGTTGGCCTAGACTTGTCGATGCAGATAGTGTGCTTTTGCATATCTTTTGTTCGGGTCTTGACATAGATGCTGCCCTATGCCTTGACATGACCGTTGGAGGGTCGTTTCCACGTAAACCTACAAACGGAACATAGGAAAATCCTTGAACACATCCTAGAGAAGCTTGCTTCTCCGTTGTAGAACCTATTCCCCTCCATATTAAGGGCATGTCAAGCGTTGAGGAGCCCTCATCAGTCGAGCCATTCCTCGTACCGCCATTGGAACCGATTGTTGAGCCCTCTCCCGAACCACAAACACCGAAGGAAGGAATGCTTCGTCCTTCGGTTTGCGATTGAATTCAAGGATGATGACGGAACCTCGTAAAACCGAGGTGCGCCTTTGACTTCCATATCTATCCCATCCTTGATTTCGATCTTCTCATAGGCTACCCTTTCGAAAAGCTTTTTCATAAAAACCTATAGAGGGGAGCCGTGATGAGAAGTTGGGAAAGATTGCTTCCACCGTCACCTAGATATCCCAAAGGCGAAGCATCTTCCCAACCAAAACCCGTTCGAGGAGGCGAAGTTCATAACTCCATTCACTTCACCCAAGTTGTTTCCACATCTTAGTAAAACGAAACACCCGTCGCCCTCACACGAACACAAGTCATGTCCCTCCGGCCGATAAAATGTTGTTCTCGACAATAGTCAAGATTCAACGTTAATCCTTCATGTCACATCTTTCGAGGATAAATCCTCATGTGCCATGGACATGCACGGCGACAACTCTTGAGACCAAGCAAAATATGTTGTTGAGCATAATAAGTTGTCAATTGAGACTTCCTACATGCTCACCTTTGGGTCTTCTTGAGTTTGTCTTGCTTCTAGCCGAGTGCTTCGACGAAAAATCACGACCATCTCTTGGTTCCCTTTGTATTCCCTTTTAAGAGAATGGTTGCAAATCTCATAGTAGCATGATGACACTAACCTTGTAGCTTGAGCGTAATGCCAACTTCTTAGTGGTGAAACCGGGAACTTCACCACCATCACCGCAAGATGTTTTCCCACGGTCAAGCTTATGACCATAACTCAAGCACTGCCGGGAGATACCCCGGACTATCAAAAAAAACAATAATAATAAGAGTTTTATCTCTCTTATTATTTCCTCATAAAAAAAATTCCCTACTCTTATTTTCAAATTAAAAATAATAATAATAATATCTCTTTCTCTTATTAATAACACCAAGAACATGTTATCAAGTTTAGTATGCACCTTCGGGTATTCTTGTCGCTAAGTATTTCGGTGGAGATCGATTAAGAAGAACAAAGAGGCATGCGGCCTTCGAGAACATGGGGGCCACATCAATAAACAAAAATGCTATGATGCTCATAAGTGATGGGACATGCTCAAGAGGAGACCGGACCTACACACTTGACTTTAACACAAAAGTCTAAGTGTGGGGAAGATGGTGACAAACTCGAGTTCCATCCACTAAGGGGTCATACAAAAAAAATTGAGGGTGAACAAAAGATGATGTCATTACCCCTTGCTAAAAAAGAAAAAAATGAAAAAAAAAAAAAGAAAAAAAAGAAAAAAAAAAAAAAAAAAAGATAGAAAGGGAAAAGAAAATAAAAATGTGTTGTCGAAATAAAAGAAAAAAAATGTTCTAAAAAGAGAGAGAGATAAAAGAAAAAGAGAAGAGAGGGGTAAAAAAAAAAAAAGGATGAGAAAAAATCTATAAGAATGTTATCGAAAAGAAAAAAAAAAAAATATAGAAAGAAAAAAAAAAAAAAAAATAAGAGGGGAGCAGGTTGGCCCCACATAATCAAGAAACATACTAATGTGCTACGACTCCACCCTTCCTTGATTTAACAAGCAAGAAGGGCTCGCCTCTCATTCTTTGTCGCTATCAAGGCCAATGGCCCGCACACATGTCATGTGTGTGTGTGTGGCCTAGCCTTGAGATACACCTGGACAAAAGCCGTCATGCACACCGCAAAGAACAACTTCGATGTTTCATCCATTAATGTTGCTTGCGTAAGTAAATCCAGTATGCAAAGAAAATTGTTCACCAAAATCTCTTCACTCGTTTTGTCTCCATGATGATAAAACTTTATGCTTCCCATGCCATGACATATGCTTTAAGTTTGGGTGTACCTACATGGATACATGTAATACATCTATAGGTCTTTTTAAATTAAGCGTGGTGCTTAGGTTAAAAATGATCTCCTTTAATCAAAACTTTGACATGGTGTCAAAACTAGGTTAATGAATTTAGAGCTCTATTGTCATGATCTTTGGAAGTATCTTATGTTGGAGATGATCAAGGCTATGTTTTTCAAATGCTTCTTTATGTTAGCCTTGCTTGAGTGACGCTAAGGTGAATGAAATGAAACAAATATATATATAAAAATAAAATAATAATAGTCATAATAAAGGCTCCACGGTATTCTTGCCGATAGAGCCATGTGTTTGTTGTTGTTTTGTTTTCTTTGTTTAAAATAAAATAGGTACAATAAAGGTATCTACGGGCCTCCAGATAGCTTGGGGGAGGACCCCGCAGGTATCATTGCATTGCATATTTATTTCCATCAAACTTTATTTTGTTTTAGCATGTTTAAATTTCAGCAATCTTGCATAAAAAAAATCCAAAAAAATAGAATAAGTAGCTCTTCTTGTGCTTTCATGTCTATACATATGAGCTATGAAAATGTTTAGATTTATTCCCTTGTTGAAATGATGAATAGTTGCTCTGTCTTATGTTTTGCCTGTGCCTAGTTTATAATTCGAATTTCTCTAAAAGTTTGGGTTTAGTGGCTAAAGTATTAAAACTCATCTTGAAAAACCCGATTCATGTGGGTCGCATAAGCTCTATCCAATCTAAGTTGTTGCCAAATATGATATGGTACAAATAGATTTGCTATGATTTCGTTCAAAAGAGAAACTTGACATCCGGGAATCTAATTTAAAGAAAAAAGAGAAAAGATATGGGCTATGCTAAAAAAAAAGAGAGAGAGAAAAAAGAGATGAAAAATGGACACGTGTTCGAGGGAGAGTAGAGCCCACATCTCCAAAAAAAAAAAAAAAAGAAAAGAAAGAGGGAAATAAAAGACAAAAAGTCTAGGGCGAGCAGAGCCCACCTCTCCAAATATATATATATATATATATATAAAAGGTATCATTGCATTGCATATTCATTTCCATCAAACTTTATTTTTATTTTAGCATGTTTAAATTTCAGCAATCTTGCATAAAAAAATCCAAAAATAGAATAAGTAGCTCTTCTTGTGCTTTCATGTCTATACATATGAGCTATGAAAATGTTTAGATTTATTCCCTTGTTGAAATGATGAATAGTTGCTCTGTCTTATGTTTTGCCTGTGCCTAGTTTATAATTCAAATTTCTCTAAAAGTTTGGGTTTAGTGGCTAAAGTCTTAAATCTCATCTTGAAAAACCCTGATTCATGTGGGTTGCATAAGCTCTATCCAGTCTAAGTTGTTGCCAAATATGATATGGTACAAATAGATTTGCTATGATTTCGTTCAAAAAGAGAAACTTGACATCCCGGAATCTAATTTAAAGAAAAGAGAAAAGATATGGGCTATGCTAAAAAAAAAAAAAAGAGAAAAAGAGATGAAAAATGGACACGTGTCCGAGGGCGAGTAGAGCCCACATCTCCAAAAAAAAAAAGAGAAAAGAAAGAGAGGAAATAAAAGACAAAAGTCTAGGGCGAGCGAGCCCACCTCTCCAAGTATATATATATATATATATATATATATATAGGGTGCACTTTCTATACACCCGGTGTAGTTACACCCATATTCAAAAAAAACACATTGTGTATGTGTTCATACTTGTTTATTGGTTTGAGTATGTTTAGATACTCATATTAAGATACTCTAGATCTTACTACGCAAAAAAAATTTGATGGAACCCATATTTTTTTAATATATTACATAAAATGCCACTACTGGCATATATAAAAAAGTATATCTATATACTCAAAGTATAAATGCATACTTAACGTATATACCACCATAGATGGTCTAGTATGATCATATACTTCATCCACATGCACTTCGTTCGGCCATATATACCACAAATTTTGAGATATACACATATGAATTAACACACCTAGGGTGTAGAAAAAATTTACCCTATATATATATATATATATATATATATATATATATATATATATATATATATATAGTAATAAGCCCATACTTCCTCGAAAAACAAATATAATTATATAATAAATAAATCTCGGATGAAAAAAGGTTGATCAAAAGAATGAATGAGTAGTATTTCTATTATAACCGTTTCTATCTAGCAACCGCTCAAGACTCGAGATGCCTAAAAAGCCCCGCAACGATGAAAGGTAATAAAGGGTGAGAAAAGACGTGCCACTTTATTCAAACTATAGTAGAAAATCTTGTTATAAACCCGGCACTTGTGAAATGTAATCGGCATAGTAGCAACTCCCGATCAACAACCAAGTACTTATCTTTAGCTCGAGGACGCGCAAAGGGTAAGCTTGGGGGGAGTTTGTTGACGGTCACTAACGACATATTTTTCCCGTCAACTTACTACCATAAAGGGAGTGAAACTATACCTTTTATACTCATATACATTTATTACTAACATATTTCCACTTGTAGTGTCCGAAATGTATTTTGTAGTATTTATAATAAAAACAGTGGAAATACGACCAAAGTACGCGACCAAAGCGCATTTCGAATACTTCAAGCCTAGGGTGGAAATGGACCGAAATGACGAGTGGACCAAACCAACATCGCCCACAAACTTTTGAGCGGATGACGACGACCCACGAAGACTTGGGCCGGCCCGAAGCCCGAGGGGTGCGGCCACACCCCAAAGGTGCACCCGCACTGGCTGGGGCGGTTCGAGCCCGTCTTCGGCAGGTCGGCACATTAAGACGTGTGGAGGGCGGTGCGGTGCTTGGGTGGCCGATTCACTGTACCTAGACGCGTTACCAAGGTCGGTTAGGGGGTAATAGGGTCATTTGGCCACCTCTCTCATGTGTATAAGTAGCCCCCTCTCTCCCCTCTCTCAAGACACACCATTCTACACACAACACAAAGGAGAGCCACAATGTAATAGAAAGGGAGAAGCTCCACTCTTGTTCTTCTTCCTCTTCTTAGTTCTAATGGAGAGTGAGAGAGGGAAGGCTAGAAGGATACTTTGCTCCTTCTACCCGGAGTTGTTGGTCCGCCCCCTTGCCGCGGTTCCTAGGAGGTCGGAGTCCTGGGACTTGTCGGTACCACCGCTCTTCGCTTGTACCTCTACAACTTGCTTACACGTTGGTAAGGAAGCTTGTGCTCATCTTTCGGCTTATTGTTCTTCAAGTATATTATCTTAGCTGTTATAAAACTTGCGGGATCGGTAGATTGTCTCGTAAGAGCGTTAGTTCTTGGTGAAGGAACTCTTTTGACCGGGAACCTTGATCGACATCAAGAGTCACGTGACCAATAGTGCAAATGTGGTGTTTGGACTAGCGTTCACCTACCTTTGCGAAGCACCCCACGGTCGTGAGGGTAGGCGGCGTGGTCATGACAGCCTTGTCCGTCCCCTTGTAATCCCTCCACGTTCGGGTATGACGTAGAGCTAATGGCCTGACTACGCCCGTATTGGGCGAGGGCCGGTGCCCGGCGTAAGGAGATAACAGCCCCTAGAAATCCCCTCGCCTCGAAAACCCGAGCCCATAAAGATACCTCACTACCCATAGTTATCCTTAGGGCGGCTCTGCTCGCAGATTAGTGCGCAAACGTTCCTCGTGGAAAATACGATACCCTCGAATACTTCCGGTGAAAGCTACAACGACAGCCCCGTACGCTATGGATTTATCCGCATACGTTAAAGAACGTCAACAATTGTTCTATTGGGGATCAATATTTTGACAATGCACTTTGTGATCTTGGAGCAAGTGTCGCTGTAATGCCAAAAATCCGTCTTTGACAAACTCAGGCACACGTCTAGTTCCAACTTCAATCTCTCCGGAACTAGCGGATCGATCCATCGATATCCATCGGGAATCGCCGAGAACATACCGGCTTAAAATTAGAGGATACTTCGTACCTGGACTTTGTAGTTTTGGATATGCAAACAGATTCTAGAGTTTCGATCATTCTCGAAGACCTTTTTTGAGCACAGCTAATGCACACATTGATGTCTATTGATATTTATTATATGCACACAATAAAGATAAAGATATCCGCAGCGCACGATAGAAATACATTGTAGCATTTCACCAAAGATAAACTCCCTGGTTTTAATATCAAACCCAAAGGAACAATGAGGTGAATATAACTAAGATCTAACTTAACCCAAACTTCACAATCAAGGTACTTAAGAAACTAGCGAGATAAAGGAGATTCCTCAAGCAAATCTAATTCAAACACTCATAAGCGTTGTTTCATATTGTTCTATCTAGGACGCTAATTCTTAATAGGGTAAGACAAAATTACTCTACTAAGAACAGACAAAGTCTAACGTTTCTTCTTGGTGGGAAGTGGGCTACAGAGGATTCAATGAAGCTATAAAAGTCACCTTCATGATACTACCACTGATTCCCTACCAAGCAAGTGTCATTCACAAATAACCCTAGTCTAAGCACCATGCTCACACTAGAAATTATTCCCTTAATCAAGAAATCACCAAGATTAAAGTACTCAAAAGAGAGTTGCAAACAAGGAGAACAATATAATCCAATGCTTACTTTAATAAGAAGTTGACTCACCAGAGAATCTCAGGAGCAAGTTCCTCTCGCGAAGAACTTGATCCCGCAGAATACACCGTAGAAGATCCGACGGTACGGAGCTCCTCTAATCTACTCATTACTAGATCTAATCTATTTCTAATCATAGACTAATTTTAAGAATTAGTCTAATCTCGATTGCTAATCATATCCTTGATAGCTAATTGGAATTGCTCTGTGTGGCTCGACATGAGGATAATGATTTAGGATTTCGGGGGGTAGCCCTGCCCCTTCTTTTATAGCCCCATAGGACGAATTTCAGCCCTTGGATCAAACCAACTTGATTGGGCCGGACTAGATCAACTCCATAGGTCGGTCGTAGGAAGGTTCTGGAAGGGACACGTGGTTCCACGGGGGTGCCGCGCGGCACCACCACCCCCGCCCAACCCCAGCCCCACCGGAGGAATCTGGGTTCCGCCTTGGCGAGGTGTCTTGTCTTCACATTATGACCCCTAGAATTTATACCAATCGCCTCGATTTGGTCCTTTTCTTCGGTGTCTCTATTTTAGCTCTTTTTCAGCTCATTTTCGCTGCTTTCGAGTTCACACCGCAAAACCGAGTGTGCACCAAAACTCGTAGAAATCATTAGTAATAATAATATTTTAGTCACATTCATCCCATGTTTGATAGCTTTCCATATATATAAAAGTGGTCAATAACTACCGTCAACAAGCTCCCCCAAGCTTTAGTCCCTTAGCAAAACATATAAACTATAAAACAAACTTGGATCAGAAGTTGCTATGATACTTTCATTCTTATAGAGTACACATGCTTTCAAAAAGAGACTCAACTCCGGACTGGATAGACTAATTCTGACTTCAAACTCTTTCTTTTACCAACTATGGTGCTTTTACTCTCACTTAGGTACTTGAGTAATTGAAAGATAGAACAATCAAGTCAAGCACTATGTCTCAAGTCTTCGATCACTAATATTCTGCGAGTTTTTAATAAAATTTGCAAATAAAACTTCAGAGCTCAGAAAGAATGGCACTCTCAATCTCTCAAGATGTAGTATTTATGGATCCTCACTAGGCATTAATAATAGTTGCCTTCTCTCTTAAATATGTGGTATTTGTGTCACAAGGCTAAGTATTACGCCTTCTCTCCTCTCTCTCTCTCTAAATATGGCTTATGTGGGGTTCATAGGAGTGGCACTCTTAAAATAGTATTGCATATCTGCAAAGGATATATCTATAGTTCAAACAATGGATCCATAGAGAGTTCAGCCAATCAAAGCAAGTATATCATGTGTATGGAATATGGTGGATAGGTTTATGTTTGGTGGCTAAAACAAATTCTACGTTTACTCCTTTGATGATAGAATAAATCTCTCTTTTGAAACTTAAAAACTTTAAGAGAACTTTGGGCTGCATACTTTTCTTTTTCTTTCATAGAGGCGGGCATCTAAGTACCCATTGTTTTTATTTGGACACTTGTCCTTTTTTACTCTCTTCTCTTTTTTTTCTTTTTTTTAGGGAGGTAGGCTCTACTCGCCCGTAGGACACTTGTCCATTTTTCATCTCCCCTTTTTACTCTTTTTTTAGCAGCAACCCACTCTCTTTCCACTAATAAACTTTTTGAGAGATATCAAAGATACTTTGGAGTAAATAAACATGGGCTTCCTATGGTTTAATGGAGGGTTTATTCCCAGTGTAGGAATGAAACAATTATATGGATGTATATGTAGAAAAAGCATGGTATTGCAATCACTCCTAGTGTAGGAATAATGCATATATATGTGGAAGGTGGTATGGATGGAAACTTGTCTTTTCATGACTGAACTCCTCACAAGTAACAGCAAAGCTTGAACTACTCAACCCAAAGCAAACAGCATATGTAACTGGAATGTTTTCCTAATCTAATGATCTTAAATATGGCTTTGGTAGGAATTTAACACTCGCCAAACAAGAGCTCGTCATAAAAGATTTTAAATTTTCAAAAACAAATCTCCAGATATAGTTTCACAAAGGACAAGATAAATAGCATGCTCGGACTCTCTCATATCATATCCCCCAATTACCTAGACTTAGATCAAGTGTATGCTACCCACAAGTCGGTATAGATCAAATTTGAAAGCGGGACAAATATATCCAAAACATCGGAGGAGTTTCTAGTAAAAAGCAAGGTACTAAAAAGAATTAGAGTAGATTAACTATTTATCATTTCCAAGACTAACTTTATTTATTCTAACAAACACTTATTAACCACACCTTAAAAACAAGCAAACATATATATATATAGGACTCTTTATTTGATTTAAAACTTTATGCATCTTTTTATGGTCTTCTTAAAATAAAGCAAAAGATAGTAAGTAAAGGGGTACTTATCTCGATAACCGGGGGTGCTCTCCCCAAGCTAGATTTTTGTGTAGGTGCTTGAGGTGAGGTAGACAAATGACGTCGTCCTTCCTTGATGGAGCTTTGATGATGATGACCGTTGAGTTAATGCTCACAAGTGGTCGAACATCTCCTTCTCGTCGTGGCTCATTGATGCTTAAAATTACGTGAAACTCAAATAGACAACAAAAAAAAGAAAATACACATATCCGTTCTACAAGCTTTGTTGTCTAATGCCTTAATCAATTGGATATGTAAGTTTTAATTATCTAGAGTTTCTTACTAAAAATTAAAGATTAAGCTTTAACTTGGATTTAAGCAAAAGCTAATATTTTTGTATTTCCACATCTAGCATGTATGCGGGAAAATAAGAATGAATGCAAACTTCATTTTTATGCCTCCACGGTAAACATTCCTATGGATGTTTATGCCATAGAAGTATTCACATGGGGCTTTTAAGAAGACATGCACTAAACGTATGCAATAAGGCAAACATGCTAAAAGGGGAAAAAATTACTCATGTAGGGAGAGTAAATTTGCAAGACTTAAGTAGAAGATATCGGTACTTACCTCGGGTGCGTAGGGAGTTCATTCCTCCAATGATTGTACTTGAGGTCTCGAGGGTGTTTGAAGGAGAGGATGTCTCTAGTTCTAGAGGCGGGCACACTTTTCTTCTCCACACCTTCTTAGTTGACTTAGGTGCAGGTTCAGCTGTCTCCTCCTTAACTTCTCCTTCATCATAGACCTCTTTATTATTCCAGTCTATTCTTGTCCAACTTTATTCCTAGATGCCTCTGCTGCGTAGGCTTCCCTATCTTCTTGTGTCATCAGGGTGTATCCCTTGTGGCTAGAGCTGCACCTTCTTCTTATTTACTCCTTTAGGTGTACCATCCATGTTCATTGCTTGTCCAGCATCTTAAAGTGAAGCTTTAATAATGGGAGCTAGCAACATCTTGCTTAGTACACATGTCTATAGATCCAGGATACTTTACTTGTAGAGTTCAAGAGATCTCCCAAGCTTAGCTTGAAGTATGTCCTGTTCACAAAGACAAAGTAGAGATCAAGTGCATGGGCTCTGTTGGTGGAAAAGCACCAACAGAACCAAAACTTATTTCTTCCTTTCTAACCTTTGCACACAAAGCAAGATGAGATTCATGTTATATACACTCTGCTTAATCTTGACATGGGTGATAAGACTAGAAGATAAATATAGAATGTTGCTTTTAAAATATTTTAATGGAAAGGATCAGGTGGTTTGACTCATGGAAGGATTATTTATGACTATGAGGTCAAAAGGAGTGGTAAAAGGAACAATTAAAGAGCTAGCATGCTGAAATGATCAGATTGAAATAATTAAAGTTATAACTCAAACATGCTTAACTCTATACATAGCACAATCAAAGAGAGGCTTTATGGATAACTCACCTTGAGATGTTACCTTTATTACTTTGGAACATGATAGTACTTGTAGCACCTCGTGGCAAGTGGTTCCTTCTCTCTTAATCAGCTCCTTGTTCAACTTATCTTATATGTTCCTCCTCTTCTTTATCCTTTTGTCAAGTCACCTTTTCATTATTATTCGGATCATCTTGCTTTTCTCATTTATTCCCCGCAACGTTAGTAGACAACACATACCCGAAGGAATATACAAGTAATAGCAAGAGTAGAGTATTCATCAATCTAGAGGTTGACTTCTATGCTATGTAAAAGTTTTGTTGATTAATGAGCATAGACTACCACTACTTTTTCTTAAAGGATTGATTTTATCTTGTATCTCAAGTTTAACCTTTGTCTTAGAGATAAAGTAATAGTGAGTAGAGGGATTGCAAAACCAATGTGTCGAAGTGACGGGGAACATGGGAGGCGGAGCACATCAAGATCATCTCATTGGAGTTAGTCTTCCTCCCCCCAAGCTTGAGCCTTTCGTCACTCGACACTTAAAGTCAAGTGTGAATGTTGAAACGTCCCTCGTAATATTGTAACGCCTATGTCCTCGGACATTGTCCATCCTTTATTCTTTCTCTTATCCTCGCAATGATTAGTGACCAAGAATACCCGAAGGGAACTAGTTCTAGGAACATGTTATATATTAAAAATATTTATGAGCCTTCATGTGCTCACATTTTTTTTATATATAATTATTATTTTCCCCTATTATATAGCTAGACCTTCATGTGTCCATATATATATATATATATATATATTTTATAACTTTAGATGAAAAATTAGTATAGAAATAAATATAAGATAAATACTTGACTTACTGTCTTTGACATTTCTTGTAGCTTGTTGCTTCGTCCATCCACTTCTATGAGTGAGTGCCTTTATTATAAATCCTTTCTATGTGGCACTCTTCTCATAAAGTGATGTCTTGGTAGGTTCATACCGAAATCATGAGCGGTTGCAACATAGCTTCCTTCAGATTCTTCCATGAGGAACGAGCCGGGTCCTCTTTTGCATAAAGTCACCGGAGCTTATCATATGTCATGCTTCATCACTTATTTGAGTTCATCTCTTGACTTTCCCGAATTGGATTTGGATAGTTCATTTGCGAGGGGTTAGTCTAACAAAATATCCCGACATCTACTATAGTATACTATCAGCTCAAAAATTAACCTAGACACCATGTCTAATTTGATCTAGGAAGGCATTTTAACCTAAGCACCACGCTTAATTAAAAAGCCTTTAGAAACAACATCAACAAACCTTTTATTTCAAAAATTAAACTAGACACCTTGTCTAACTTAATTCAGGAAAACAGATCAAACTAAGCTCCATGCCTAATTTAAAAGGTGTATGAAGATATTCCAAACCAAAGCATACTAAAAGCGGATAAAAGGTAGCATGAAGGTATAAAGGAGATTTATTCAAATAGAGATGTGAAAGCATAATTAATGTTTAGCAACATGAGCATATCATAAAGGTAAGAACAACCAAGTTAAAGTAGCAACATGACAAGAGATATTTCTAAGCATGTAGTTCAATGTTGCATAGTAATTGGTTAGACATACCTTGTATTGTCATCCTGCGGCCTTTTTGCTCCAAACCTGGAATGGTTAGTGACAAAAATACCCGAAGGAATATTTCCACAATTATATCTATGACAAGCAAAAGATGCAAATTCATTTTATCAAGCAATCTCTAATTTCAACCAACTAGATAAGCAATGATAAACACATGTATCTAGAACCATCCCTTCCAAAATTTTGAAAACAGCTAGCATGAGGGGGTTGAAGATGTCATAAATGGCAAGATTAGAGAGAGCAAAAGATGTAGGAGTTTGCTCAAATGAGCATGGGTTTGAAGAAGTGTTCATGAAGTAGCTTCCCTGCTCATCGAGGTTCTCATCCATTGACATTGTTCTTCTTGGTCTTCCTAGATCCTTTATGGTTTCTATCATTGGGAGTTCTTGGATCATTGGAGGACTCACGAAAGAGGTCATAAGAGGATTCATTTGGGGGTCAAGGATGGGATTAAGGATAGGTTATCTAATTTGAACCTAGAAGGAGAGAAGACAGGAATGGCTTCTGAGCTTTGTTCTCCTTCTATAGCATTAGACATGCCATGCTTGAGCTTCCCAAAGTCCTATATAAGGATACTTTCTAAGAGACTCTTTAAGAAAATTTAGATTATGGATGCTCAGAGGTCTCTTATGAAACTGGAAGTTTTAAATACTTCCCAAAAGCTATAAAAGGAGGGACTTAAGTATAGATGATGCTTTTGGGATTGATAGCCAGGTCTTGGGATTGGAATGATTCTAATTGGCTATCAAAAACTTCCTCTTTTTATCTGAAGAATGATTCCTTCCTGTGGGTGGTCATAAAGAATGCTAACGTGAGGGCTTCACCCATAAAGTCAAGGATAAACCTTGCTTTACTAACAGAAAAAGGAGAGAAAAAGTTTCTCCATAAGCTGCATAAAATGTACAACCTTCCTAGTAAAAGATTCACTACCCTCTTACAAAGGATATGATCCAAAGATTCATTATCCTCTTGCAAAGTGCTGATTAATAAAGATAATCAACCGTAGGCATAGCTCCCGCCTAATGCTAAGATGGGCTTTAAAAGATTCTAATGGGCCAAAGCTAATGCTTAAGGGTGCAGCACATAAAATAACAATCAAGTTCATGGCAAATAAAAAGGTAAAGATAATAGAAACTAAAAACTAAAAGATAAATAAAAGGTAAAAGGTAAAAGTATAATACAAGACTAAGCTAGACTCTTTCATTACTATTCAACAAAACTACCATTCACCGGCAATGTGCCAGAAATGCTTGTTAGTATTTATTATATGCACACAATAAATATATCCGCAAAGCGCCTGCGATAGAAATACGTTGTAGCATTTCACCAAAGATAAACTCGATTTTAATATCGAACCCAAAGAAACAAAGAGGTGAATATAACTAAGATCTAACTTAACCCAAACTTCACAATCAAGGTATTTAAGAAACTAGCAGATAAAGAAGATTCCTCAAGCAAATCTAATTCAAACACTCATAAGCGTTGTTTCATATTGTTCTATCTAGGACGCTAATTCTTAATAGGGTAAGACAAAATTACTCTACTAAGAATAGACAAAGTCTAACGTTTCTTCTTGGTGGGAAGTGGGCTCTGAGGATTCAATGAAGCTATAAAAGTCACCTTCATGATACTATCACTGATTCCCTACCAAGCAAGTGTCATTCACAAATAACCCTAGTCTAAGCACCATGCTCACACTAGAAATTATTCCCTTAATCAAGAAATCACCAAGATTAAAGTACTCAAAAGAGAGTTGCAAACAAGGAGAACAATATAATCCAATGCTTACTTTAATAAGAAGTTGACTCACCGAGAGAATCTCGTGAGCAAGTTCCTCTCGCTAAGAACTTGATCCCGTAGAATACACCGAGAGAAGATCCGAAAGTAGGAGCTCCTCTAATCTACTCATTACTAGATATAATATATTTCTAATCATAGACTAATTCTAAGAATTAGTCTAATATTGATTGCTAATCATATCCTTGATAGCTAATTGGAATTGCTCTATGGCTCGACATGAGGATAATGACTTAGGGTTTTCGGGGGGTAGCCATGCCCCTTCTTTTATAGCCCCATAGGATGAATCTCGGCCCTTGGATCAAACCGACTTGATTGGACGGACTAGATCAACTCCATAGGTCGGTTGTAGGAGGGTTCAAGCGGGACATGTGGTTCCACCAGGGGGTGCCGCGCGGCACCACCCCCCGTGCCGCCCGGCCCCACCTGAGGAATCTGGGTTCCGCCTTGGCGAGGTGTCTTGTCTTCACATTTTGACCCCTAGAATTTATACCAATCACTCGATTTGGTCCTTTTCTTCGGTGTCTCTATTTTAGCTCTTTTTCGACTTCTGTTTTACGCCGCTTTCCTGAGTTCACACCCAAAACCGAGTGTGCACCAAAACTCATGGAAATCATTAGTAATAATAATATTTTAGTAACATTCATCCCATGTTTGATAGCTTTCCATATATATAAAAGTGGTCAATAACTACCGTCAACAATGTCACAAATGGGAATTCACATTCAACCTAAATGGAAAGGAAGAGAAATTTGCCTTCAAACCAAGACCCGAGCCTCGCTCTTCGATGATTTGATTGAAAAAGAAGATTTGTCATCATCACCTCCGGTAGCGGAGGATGCACCCGATAATTAAAAGAATTGGAGAGTCCAGTTCAGTGGACTTTAAACTACGAACCCGCGCCAAAGGTACGTCGGTAATTATCCTTAATTACTTTATGCATTACATATTTACTTTTACAATACATCAAAAATCAAATGCCCCATATAAATAATTTTGTGGAGTGTTAAAACCCATGAAAGTATTTATTGTGGTGGCTCAAAAATATTTATTCTTACATTCAAATATTTATTTTTTGCACTTTATATCAAAATACCAAAAATATTTTCATCTAGTGGTGGACCCTACTTGTCATACACTCAATTCCTATTTCACCTAACTTGGACAAGACATATCCCACTCAAAACCTCCACCTACCTCCATTCACCTTGCCTGCATGCTTTTCCACCGCAAAAACCCACCTAACTCGATGCACCTCGAAGCAAGTAACATGCGAGGATGGAGGAGATTGCGAGATGGGCCCATCACCGGGGCGGCCACGGCTCCCCTCTCTCCCCTATAAAAACCCACATATCCCTCGGTTTCTCCTCACCTCCTCATTCCGTTTGCCCGGTTCCACTTCGAGATTCATAGTTCTTCATTCCAGAGAGCTTTGGCCAAGTTGAGAGAGGAGAGAAAGAGAGAAGAAAGAAAGAAGTAGTAGTTCTTGAGTAGTAGTAAAGTTCATGAAAAGAGAGAGAGAGATTTTGTGAACTAGTAGTAGAAGAAGAGCAAGAAGAGTTAGAGGAAATGATGTCCTAGTAAATAAGCTAGATTAAAACTTTGCTAGGGGAAGTTTTGTCAAAATAAAATCAATCGAGCATTCTCTTTTCGGACGACTAACCCCTGGACGACTAACTTTGGACAGCTAACCCCTGATTATTTTCTAACCCCTCTACTATTACTTGTTTTGTTTCGTTTTGTTTTGTGATTGTTTTAGCTAATCCCTAATTTGTCTAACCCCTCTACTAGTACTTGTCTTGTTTTGTTTGTTTTGTTTTTTTTCGTGATTATTTTGCAGGATGAGCTTCTTTGGATTTGGCCGAAGGTCCAAACGCTTAGCGAAAGATGGCTCCTCATCAAGAGCCCAATCGGAGATGAGTTTCGAGACAGAAGCCCCATCAACTCCAAAGACCTAAGATCCCGATGACCGACCGGTGATCTCGGGCTATATGGTGAACAAGAGTTGGAAAAATACAAAGACATGAAGAACCGAACTTTCACGCACACACCGGTACTAGACCTTGAATTCATGCAAATGATGTGTATGGATTCTGAATTTAATTTAATCTTCAACATCATGGGGTGGCAAAATTTTTGGAAAATTCCCGAGCGGGGGTTCTAAGCTTTTAACCCTCAAATTTTTTTGCACTTTGCGCACTACAAATGAAGGAATATCTTTTAGACTTTTTAGAGAACAACATTTTCTTAACTGGAGAGGTTTAAGCAATGCTCTTGGCTTTGAATCCTCTTGCGCTTTTTCACTAGATGAAGTTTTACCCGATTTTAACCACTTGACAGATGCGGAAGGATCTTTCCAACAAAGATTTCTTCCAGGATGCCAAAACCAATGACATGCACATACCTACCCTCCGCTTTTTGCACAAATGGATGTTATTTTACCATGTTCCCAAAGAAAGACAATAGAACTGTTAGAATGGGAGACTTGCAATTAATGTATGCTATTATTAAAAGAAGGCAACTCTCCCCTGTGATACTCATGGAACAACATTGGCTCCACATACCCAAGTTGGTAGGAGCAATAGAATGTACATCACTTATTACTAGAATCGCAAATCATCTTGGAGTTTTGGAAAATGCCTCTTTTGCTTTTATAGAACAAGAACAGGCGTTGATAGGCTACCCATATTTCAAACAAGCACACATGGTGAGAAGGGTTGGAAGTATTTACTATATAAAACATCCTACTATTGGGGAAATCCGGTTACCTAACCCGGATTTGTCCCTTATCGAAAGCACAATCCTTTTTGCTGAATGTACAGGCACAACCAGTGAACATGCAGAGGACCATGCCTCAACACCAAGCAACCGCACATGAACCGGTTTGGATGGGCGCAGCACCCAAATCCACAAGGGGTAGCTTACACAGATATCGGGACTCGGGCCAACCTTGGGCCATCCCATGCCCACTACGGCCGCCTCGGGAAAGCCCAAGTGACCAATCCGGAGACACACGCATCCGTCGCGAGACTTATCGTGGGAGTGGATACTTCCGCGACCGCGGCCAGTACATCACGCCACGAGGACTATCCTCGTGATTCGAACCAGCTCGCAACTCTTTTGCGGGTTTTGGACAACCGAAGCACATCTTCTCAAGGGATCTACACCACCGTTCAAGGAATAAGGCAGGACCAGACCGCCCATTACCAGGAACGAGAGAATGGAACACCAAGACCGACGAGCATCTCCAACATCCAAGATACGCCAAACCACACGCACCACCGCACACCATCACGAGGAACAAAGTGGGCGTCGCCATTAGAACACCCACATCAAAGATCAAGCTTGGGGAAGGCTACCCCCACTCAACCAGGTAAGTCTCAACCACCTGGTATTTATTTATTTATCTATTTTTTCTATTTATATATATATATATTTTCAGTTTGCTTAAGATTTGCTTTGCTAAAAAAAATGGGAAAAACGAAAACAAAATAAAAAGAGTGTGTACAAAAAGTTTGCTTTAATTTTGCTTGAATAAAATAACAAGAGATAGACAAAAAACTATCTGTTTGGAAATGATGAATAGTTGCTCTATTTTACTTTCTTACAAGTACCTAGCATTGGTTTAGAGTTCTCCCAATTTATGGACACAACTATTTAAATCAAGATTTGCCTTGAACTTGAAATTTTGTGGGAGCATACATCTAAACTAGTCTAAGTTATTGACGGATATGATATGAGAAAGTCCGAGCTGCTATTTATCTTGTTCCTAGTGACACTAAATTCTAGAGATTTGATTGCGAAAAAATCCTAAAATGATTATATGATGAGTTTCCTACATGACAGAGAGCTTCAAAATTCCTACCACAGCCATATACATGAATTAGATAGGAAAACACCGTTTTATTGACTACTTGCTTTGCATTGAGTTTTGGCAACCTCTGTGACCCTTAGGAACTTGTCATATAAATCCACACTCCACATATATATACTACTTCTAACCCGGAAGTAGACAATTGCCATTTTGCTAGCCTTTATGAAAATGTTTTACTCCTACCCTGGGAGTAAACACCAAAAATATTCTCCTTCTATAATTCCAGAAACCCCATTCATGCTCCATGTATTTCATTCATTATCTCTCAAACATTATTGTTGACAAAAAGAAACTTGGGGCAATGCTAAAAAAAAATAAAGAGAGTTGAAAAAAATGGACAAGTGTCCAAAATGAAAACAATGGGTACTTAGATGCTCGCCTCTCTAAAAAAAAAAAAGGAAAGAAAAAGAAAAGTAAATGCTAGCCCAAGTTCTCTTTTATGTCTTGAAAATTTTCCAAAAGAGAGATCAATTTCTTCAAAAGGAGCATAGTAGAATTAGGATGATTATTCCATCTTCATCATATATCCACCTCACATATACAGCCCATACACCTACATTGTATGACTTGTTCTTTTGGATCCATTGTTTGACTTTACGATATATGCTTTGCAAGTATGTATAAGCTATCTCCCACCTATGAGCTCCACATATAAGACTTTAGAAGTAGGGTGAGAGAAGGCATGGTAAACCTGCCATGTTCCACAAATACCATATATTTTAAGAGAGAAGGCACCACATCATTGCCTTGGTGAGGATCCAAAAATACCACATATGAGAGACTTGAAAGGGTCATACAACGGAAACTCGAGTTTTATTTTAAAAATATTTGAAAACTCGAGCGTAGGTGAATCAAAGAGCTTGAGACGTAGTGCTTGACTAACTTGTTCTATCTTTCAATCACCCAAGATTTTTAGTGCAGATAAAAGCCTCATATTTTTTCAGGTAATATAGGTGAGTTGGAAGGTTAGAATGGTTTCACCCTTTCTTGGAGAAGAACTTTTTTATCAATGATCATGTGTATTTGTGAGGGAATAAAACGTTGTAGCAACTCCTGATCCATTGTCAAGTTTGGCTTTGCTACGGACTAGCAAAGGTTAAGCTTGGGGGAGCTTGTTGACATCTCTTATTGTATACTTTTATATGTCAACTAAACATGAAATAAGGGCATAAAATGAATATCCACACAGACTTAAGGCTTATAATTGACAATTTCCACGAGTTTTGGTGAATTATATATTTTTCGGGGATTAAATAGGAAAAGCCCGAGTTTGGAAGCCCTACGACACAAAGATGTATCCGTAACGTATCTCAACTTGAAACCCATGTAAGAACATTCCGAGAAGACACCGGAGACAACACGGGAAGAGGCTAGGCCCACACGGGTAGGCCGGGTGCGGCCGCCACGATGATGGCCGCGGCCGCCCACAATGGGTCCCCCCAGCCGACCTCTCATTCAACGTCGGTTCCAAACCGCCTATGAGGAGTAATCTTGTCCATCTATCAAGGTCGGTTTGATCCAATGGCTACGGTTCATCGCTGGGGCTATATAACTAAACCCCCTAACCCTGGGTGAAAACCCCGACTTCGGTCCCAATTCATTCAAGCGGGCGAAGTAGAAGAGAGCTTCTCCACCGAGAGATTAGGTAGCTACTTGTCTAGTTCTAGTTCTTCTAGTTCTAGTTCCTCTAGTTAGATTAGCAAGTCGATTCAAATAGAGCCGGGTGTTGCCAACCCGGGATTCTCGATCTTCAAGTCATCACGGTATTATCTTGTATCTATGACTTTATTCTATTTCAATATTAAGTGTTGGTTTGCTATGTTCTTAGTTTATTCTAGTAGTATATTTGATATGGTCATGATTAATTGTGAGTTCATGTATCTATTTGTAGAGCGCCTAATTCAAATCTCGAGTGGGTTAGGTGATAGAAATAATTATGTAAGCATGGTGCTTAGATATGATCTATCTGCGGGTGCATCTTATAATGCGGGTTGTGTGGTAGATCGCGGGTGTGATATTCCTGTTGAGTCCTTTGTAATCCACCCCTCGGTTATAAGACTAGTTGAACATGGTTTTGAGAGGATTATCTTGCTTTGTTCCCGATTCTCCTTATAAATCTTCGGGGATGCATAGATTCATGGTTGTTATCTTTGTATATGATAATATATGACCTAGGGTAGATGTTTGACTTAGTAGATTTAATACTACATAAGAATTATGTCTCTTAATGTAAGTCCACGTTAGTTTGAGTAGTGAGTAGTCTATGCCTACATCTCTGTGTGTTATCTTTGCCTTTGTTTATCAATTATCATATCATTATTGGCTTACCCCTGCTAAAGTAAATGTTAGTGACCGATTCTCTCATAAGTATGCTAGCTAATAATCATATCGACCATCCTTATATTCCTTTACGTGGTAGAATTATAAATGATAAACCTAGATCCCTCCCCGGTGAAATGTCACGGTGTTATTTTATCTGTGTGCTTGCGGATAATTTAATGATAGATATATTTGTTTAGAGAAGATCGCAAACCAGTACATGTAGCACATATAACATTTCTAGCATTACTGCTGGGGATGAAAACCTAGCCTATGGTAAAGCTAAGAGATGGAGAAACACTGAGTGCCTCTGGCTCATATGGCCTTAGGTGAGATTAATTTCACCTATTGGTTGTACTGATGTTAAGAAGTACCAACACCATGCGAGACGGAGTCACCCGCAATGGGAATTAGCCCGTGAGTACACAATTGTACTCCACTTAAGACTTACCCGTCTTAAACCAGAAAATAACGAAAAGACTCCAAGGATTATGCTTGGCTTTATCTGGAGCTAGCTGACTCACATTTATTTTTAGAAACAAAGTTGATTAATGCGCCTACACATACTTGCTCAAGTTTCTCCAAGTTAAAAGGTTATTATTATATACATAAACCATAAGTCCTGTATAGTCAAGATTAAAGACATGCTCAGTAATATAAATAACAAATAAGTAACTTGATCAACATTTTAACAAAGCGAAGATGAATATAGTAACCATTATTGTAATATTAAGACTACGATTGTCGTGGAAACAACTCGTGTTTTTCACCGGCCCGTGAGAGATGGCGATTCGAATTGATTACTAACCACCGGCGAATGCCCCCGTCATAAACCAGGTCTACTAGTACAACGGTAGACCTAATCACTTCCAAGATGTTAGGGGCGTATGTCTCGGACCTGTCGGCAACCCCCTCCTCTTGAGCCACCAAGTGTGCGACCCGAAGAACGACGCTTTGTCCGCTACTGCTTGTGCCTGATCAGACCTGACCTACGACGCCAGGAGGGACGTTAAGCATACAAGTACCTGCCCCTAACAATCTCACAAGCTTCGTGGCTCACGACTTCACGGAGCCTACTATATGAACAGGTACGTTCAACTTCCGACCGCCTTCCGACAAAGTACCAGTCCTTAATCGATCAGATGGATGACCACAATATCCATCCAATCTAAGCATGTTTTATTACTCAAGTTCTCAGCAGCAGCTTGTTAGTCACCCATGTGACTAACCACAAACATCCTCTCAGTGACCGGAAATCACTGTCTCTCATGTAATCATTATAACTGAGCATTTAACCTAGACTCTGCTAATAGGATAGGGTAACAACTTCAACAAGGATATCTGTGCTTCAACGGTTTCAACCATATCCTACACTTAATGCAACAACCAATAAAGGACTCAACAGATTAATTCAGAAAGCATAGGAAAGTTCAGCATGCACCGGGGCTTGCCTTCAGAAAAGTAGTAGGAAGAAGTTAGGGTCCTCCTGAAAGCTTGATTAACGGTTCTCCTTCTCCTGTGGGGTCTTTTGGCTGCACTCCGAGATGATGAAGGTTGGCCTCCTCGCTCCTTGATCTCCTCCCGAACTAACTCCTCCGATCCTCGATATGATGCATGCATATGCGAGAGTGAGTGTTACGAATGCAAAGATAATTAAAGGATAGATGAATGCATTATGATGTATGATACTAGTAAGTGGATATCTCTTCTGTAGAAACATAAATATAACTACACAAGAAACCCTAATAACCTACACCAAGCAAACACCCAATTTCACTAATCACTCGAAAATGGTAGCTAGACATGCATTCAAGAAAAACAGTCACACATTGAGTTCTATAACTCCAAATCTAGCAAACAAATACTCGTTGGAAAGCTAACAAAATTATCTACAAATCATTCAATACACTCTCGACCAGATTCTAACATCTATAGCCTCGAAAACAGAAAAAAACAGAGACTACGTTTCTAACCTAACAAGCAACATGCAACACCTATAACTTGCAAACTATTCATGCAAACTTTACCAAATTTGACCAGCAAGCAAACAAGATCATAAAGCATCAAAATAACCTACTGGTCCCCTAAAAGAGAAACTAATTTACATGAAATGACATTCCCTAAATAAACACTACATATGCACATTCTTAAATTACAAAAGCTAGAATTATACTAGTTTACCAAAAACACAAGACTATCAAACCACTCATACCAACAGGTCTTATTCATGCTAGGAACAAATAGTATACCACCCAAAATATATTACCATAACATTTCCTTGCATTTTGCAAGCATTTTCCATGCAACAAAATTATGATAAATATGCAAACACCTTATAAAAATCTACAAAAATTACAGAAGCATGATACTGGTCTAATATGCCTACCATAAAAATTTCATGGCAAACTCATGCATATACTGTCCTACACAAAAATGACATGCTAGCACTAAAACTAAGCGTGAAAATACTTTTGTACTATGAAAAGTATGAAACTACCTAACCATAGACATGAAAAGCTACATAACAGTAACAAATGCATGTACAAAAATTATCATGGCAAAAACCTAACAATTATTTTTTTTCGTGAATTTCCTAAGAAAGCATGGTAAATAGCACATAAATCGAAAATCACATTTCCACAACAGAACATATCATGCATGTTATTTTTTTCTGCACTCTACATCTAAAAACATGAACATTTTGTACAGGGACCACTATTTTATCATGCACCAAAAATAATATATGCATTTATCTAGAAACATGACATTTATTGCAATAAATTTAAATAAATATAAAAACATCATAAAAGTGACATGCAATATTTTTCTACAGTAGATCTAGTGACAAGAAACACAACAAAATTGGTTTCACAAATTTCCCACATTCCTAGCTCGAGATATGGATTAAACAAGGCATGCATGTAAATCTGAAAAAAAACAGAAAAGAAAATGCCGCCGACGATCGGGCCCCGCTTGTCGTCACCTCACGTATCAAGGGGCACCGGGCGGCGCCGCGAACGGCGAAGCGGCGGATCTCCGCCGCCGGTGGGTCTCCGGCCGAACCGGGCACATGCATGGCTTCACCTCGACGAGATCTACCTGTCTAGGTGCTTTCCCGACCTATCGTCGAGTCTAGCGACGACGGCGGCGAGGCGGTGAGTGGCGGCGGCGGTCGTTGGTGTACTCGTCGTTTCCGTGAGGGGCGGGTTAGGGGCGAGATGCGCACGAGCACCGGCACCAAGCGATGCAGAACCCTCAACTAATCGAAGGTTAGGGCTGGTGGATCTTTGCGACATCGGCGGTCTCGGCGGCGGCGCGAGGCGTCATGGCGACGGCGAGGCGGTCCTACCAAACGACGGCACGAAACCATGATTCCTCTTTACCCTGTCTAGAGCACAACAATACGAGCATGGAACGCTAGTTAGTGCCAGAAAAACGTGAACGGAGACCACGGCAGTGAGCTCCGACGCGGTGGTGGCCATGGCGGCGGTGGCGCACGCACCTGGGCCGGCGACGTGCCGTCCCGGCGAGAGCCAAGGCCAAGAGGGGCTCAACGGGTTAAGGCTATACCTTCAGCAACTCAAAGGCGAGCACGAGGCACTAGATAGCGTGGCGGGAGGTGGTCGGAGACGGGCCGGCTCGCGGAAGACCGCGGGGTTGCCGGCGTTTCGGCGGACGGCGGCGGAAGATGGCCGATTTGGCCTCTTTTTTTCTTGCTCGAATCGATGCGCTTAGTGGTGTTAGGGAATGTAGGAGGTCAAGGCAACGCCGAGGTGAGCTTGGATGATCGGGGCGCGGCAGGGATGGTGCTCGACGCCGGCGGGGCGGCGATGGTGGCAGCGGGGGCGCCTAGAGCTTGCCGCTGGGCCGCTTGTTTGCCAAGGAAGGGAAAGAGAGGGCAAAGGGAGTGGAGTGGTGCAAGGGATGCCGCTTCCCCCCTGCCTTGAAGGCCTAGGTGCGGGCAAGATCGACAAGCGGCGCACGACACGCGGCGTGGCGCGGTCACGGGCGGCGTAACAACGGTGGCCGGCCGGTGATTAGAGACGCCCGTGTTGAAAGCGCCACTAAAGACCCTAATTTCATTCTAAACCGAAATGTTTTACCTCCTACCTCGAGATCCGTGTAGATTCAGCAAAAACTCCAATTGAACAAAATGTTCCTCATGAAATTCTGAGCATTTCATCTATACAAACTTTCTCCTAACTCGGCCTAGATTTGAAACTACGGCAGTCAAAGCACGACTACTCCGACGGTCAAAGGAAACCCTAAATTACCTTCAAATCAAACAAACTTCGACTTTTCGAACATGCTCCACTCAAAATCATGCAACAAGCCTATGACATCTTTTTGTTCTACATGAAATTATCTACACTTTTCATTCAAGGTGCACACACATGCATAAACCCTAGCTAGGACTTTTAAGTAAAACAAGACAATGCACCGCCAAGGTCAAACTAGGTCAAACCAAGTCAAACTACCAATATAAAATCTAATTGGGGAACATGATCAACTTCAACCTTGCTCTAAAACATCCTATAAACATCACTAAGAATAAATAAAGATTAAACAAATAATTATGCAAACATTTCATACATAAAATGACAGGACAAAGCATATCAAGCAATTTCAACACATTTAAACATGCAAATGACATGTATCATTTTATGTGCATTAATGCATGTGACTAAATGATGATTATGCTCATGAAATGCAGATGCTAATGACATGCTTAACACCAGGGTGTTACAAAGCACACAACCAACTTCACCAGCTTGCCTAGGCAAAGACTGTCTCCTCTCAAGGACCTCCTCCACCACCACCGCGTCGCACGGCCGCATGCTTCAAGCATGGCGGGCACCACACGACGGCGACGCCCACCTCGACGTTCAACCGATTCAAGCCGGTCGCCGTTGACGGTAGTTATTGTCAACTTTTTACTATAAAATAATAGAACATATGAGGACAAGAACAAATAAAAGATAGGGTTTACACTAATGATTTCCACAAGTTTTGTATATACTCGCTTTTACTGGTGAACTCGAAAAACCCCAAAAATCGAGAGAGAAAAGAGGAGAAATCAAGACACCGAAAGAAAAGGACCAAATCAGGGCGATTGGTATGAATTCCGGGGCCAAAATGTGAAGATAAGACACCTCGCCAAGGCCGGGGCCTACACCCTTCTAGGTGGGGCCGGGCGGCACGTGTCGAGCTTCGAACCTTCCTACAACCGACCTATGGAGTTGATCTAGTCCGTCCCAATCAAGTCGGTTTGATCCAAGGGCTGAGATTCATCCTATGGGGCTATAAAGAAGGGGCGGGGGCTACCCCCTCAAACCCTAATTCAAGATCAAGATCGAAACCCGAGTTCCGAGAGATCAAGTCCGAGCCATAAACCCTAGTTCCTCGAAATAGTTCTAGATCTAGAGAGATTAGCTACTTAGCAATAGATTAGAAGGAGTTCCAAGCATAGGAAGGCTTGAGCTTCAGATTCATCAAGGTGTTCATAGGTACATTGTTATACTCTTTTGATATATTTATATCTTTGGTATATTCATTACTCATTGATCATCTATGATATTGTTCTTTATCTTTATTATATTATCATTTGCTTTGTTTATTGTTTGCTTTAATATGTCTAGTAGAGTTATTTATTTATTATGGATTGCATGCTTAGGGTTGTATAGCCCTCATCTTGTAACGTGCAAGATAGGTGTTATAACTTATGTAAGCGTGGTGCTTATATATGTTATATCTCGCAAATGCCCACTATATGCCGAGGTTTGGGGTAGTTCGTAGAGGTGACAAACTCTATTGAGTCTTCTATAATCCTCCCTCTACATGTAGTTAATCTGTGAGGTCGTATTGTCGCGAAGAAGGTGAAGATCTCATTATTGAATCCTTCCTAGTTGATGATCCTTAAGTTTGTTATGAAGTAATAAGTAGTAGCTATGATAACTAGATGTTTGCACTAATCGAGTTTAGCAATAACATGTGATGATAGTTACACATAAGTTTTCCTTATATTGCCCCATGTGAGTCCTTAGACTAGAATATTCTGTTGAATCTTTATCATTTTATGATGGCTTGATCCCTGTATTTATCATTTATCTTATTGAGCATTTATCATACATATCTTTAGCTTATTTATTATTATTTCATGTGACATTAACCCCTGTTGTTGAGTAGAAGCATTATTATTATTGGTTATAGATATTCCATATATAAGGACTATATTAGTATCGGCATTAAGTTAGTTAACATCTGTTTTCCCCTCGCGGATTCGACACTGCATACACTCTAAAATGCTACAATGGTATAGATTATTCTGTCCGCTTGCGAGTCTTGTTCTATATTCTTTATCCTATTCTATTCCTGCCTAGTCATATTATTTCATGCCATGTTATGCTTTCTAGTTGCATAAGATAGGAATGAGCAACCTTCTTTACTAGAGGCATAGGTTATCCTTTGACTAGTGTATAAGTGGCTTTATAATTGTTATAATACCAGCATTGTTTGGGGTCATTGCTTTTATAGCTAGCGCCGCCTTTTTAGTGGGAGTAATTTTAACAGCGCGTTGCTTTTACTGTGCTAGTGAGCTATATTAGTGATGTCGATTAGCGGTGTCAACGATCGCCACTACACTCGCCAAAGCTTGTGGCCCCGGCCACATCGGACATCATCGTGGTGGTGCTGTGGCATCGGCGTCTCCACAATAGGGCGATGGAGGGAGGGGCGGCTGAGGTGTTCATCTCCTCCATTGGCCTGGCCGGTGCCTCCCGCCCGCTCCGGCTCCCACGCGGGAACCCCGACGAATGTGGTGCAAAGCGAAGCCACCACGTCGCTGCGTTCATCGCCGGAGCGCCCCCGGTCGCAGCTAGATCATGGCCCGAGGGCAACACTGAGGACTGTGCATGCCAAGTCCTCATGCGGCGCCTCGAGTCCCGGAGGAAGAAGTCGGCAGCGTCTCAGATGACCACTTTCGCGCTTCACGTCCAACGTTCCGGGGACCACTCAGCGACACCGCCATCACAACTCGACTGCCTGTGTGGCCTGGAAGACATCCCGAGCTGGAGCTCGCCCAGGACTAGACGAACATGGAGTCGAAGGGAACCACCACTCTAAAATGTTAGAAACCATGTATTATCTTCGTTTGTCATCGTCGTCGTCGTGTCTTCGCTTTGTGCTGCACTGTGTTGTCTTCAGTGATGTCGGTGTCGTTCGGCCATGCAAAGTGATAGCCAGGGGCCTCCAATCACTTGCGACATGGTCTGGAACCTTTAGCTTCACAATCCAAGAGTACTATGCCGTTGCTGCTGCAGTTGTCCGGCTCGACGTTGGTAATTGTTTACAATCAATCAGAGTGGTTCCTGGGTCAAGATGTTATTTTGTTGTGTGCCTCTACATCCTACTAGCATCTGCCCAGTTTTCCTCCCTACGTGCTGTGCTCCATCGTCTCCTTATGGCGTGGGCTGTGATGCTACCTGCTAGCAAGCAGAGGCTCCTGGGGTTGCAAAATCTGTTTTATGGCTCAAGCAACCGTAAAGTCTTTGAATCGAACGTGAGGGGTTTGAACGACAAGTGCAAGGCGCGACGCCGTCAGCGAACTAGTTCATGACACCGGTGTAACCAGTTTTTCTGCAAGAAACCAAGCTGCAGCATATCAATGCAGCCATCGTTACCCGAACCGTTGGACGCCGGCCGCCAAACTCCTTCATTTGTTCTTCCAAAGAGTTCAAACAAGGGGGGCATCTTATTGGCAGTAAATGAAAACTATTTCGACATGTCAGCCTGACCACGCACGCCATCACCGCAACGGTGACTATGAGGGCTACCAACACCTAATGGCAGATCATGACCGTCTATGGCCCTCGGGGAGATGACGAAAAAGATTTTGATTTTACAAGAACTCCAAAGCATCACAAAGACCGACCCATCGGCTATGGCTCATCCCGGGAGATTTCAACTTGATCTACCAGGCGGAAGACAAAAATAACACAAACCTCAATCGCCGCCTCATGGGTTCTTTCAAGGCCGCAATCGATAACCTGGGGCACAAAGAAATCAAGTTAAACGGCCGCCGTTTCACATGGACAAATGAGAAAGTCAACCCCACAATGATTCGGATAGACAGGGCTCGGCACGCCGGAATGGGAACTGTTTTTCCCATCGTGCTTCCTCCACCCGCTCCCATCCCTTATGTCAGACCACACGCCACTGTTGCTCCACGGGGCGCTTGATCATTTCAACAACAATTTCTTCCGCTTCGAGAATTTACGGACCAAGATGGACGGTTTTCAGGAGTTGGTGAAAGCTGAGTGGGACAAGCCAGTCAATGCCGCACACCCCATCAAAAGGCCGCACATCAAAATGGTTAGGCCGGCTAAAGGCCTCAAGAAATGGCGCAGACATGTAAAATAGGTAACACAAGATTGCAGCTAGCCATCACCAAAGAGGTTCTTCTACAGCTGGAAATGGCGCAAGAATCAAGACCTCTATCGGTCCAAGAGTTGAGCCGAGGAAGCGGCTCAAAGCTCGTAGCACCGGCTTGGCGGTCATTGAAAAATCACGGATAAGACAAAGGTCAAGACTCATTTACCTCCGCAGGGGACGCCAAGGCCAAGTTATTTCACATGAAGGCCAATGCTCGACGACGGAAGAATTACATCCACTGCCTTCAGAAAGAAGGAAGGCTGGTCTACTCGCAGGAAGAGAAAGAAAAGGTGGCGGGGGATTACTTCAGAGACCACTTGGGTAGCGCTGCACCAAGGACTTTGTCCTTCAATTGGCAGGGGCTGGGGTACACCACAAGGAATCTACAACACCTAGAGCTGCCATTCACACTATAGGAGATCAGGCACACCATTTCGTCGATAGCATCTGATAAAGCGCCAGGACCAGATGGCTACACGGGGGCCTTCTGCAAGGCGTGTTGGGAGACGATCAAAGACGACCTCTCGGCGGCCGTCAACATCTTGTTCCATTTGAACTCCCAAGGCCTGGAACTAATGAACGATGCAAACATTGTCCTGCTTCCAAAAAAGGTCGATGCCCAAAAATTACGGATTACAGGCCAATCAGGCTCATGCATAGCTTCGCCAAATTTTTTGCAAAGCTACTTGGCCAACACACTAGCCTCGGAGCTCAACTCCTTGGTCTCCAACCGCCAAAGTGCATTCATCAAGAAGAGGAGCATACATGATAATTTCCTCGTGTGTACAGCCACGGTGAGGAAAATGCACAAACAAAAGATGCCGGTGCTTTTCATGAAGCTTGACATCCACAAGGCCTTCGGCATGCTTAATTGGAGCTACCTGCTGGAGGTCTTGAGAGCTCTCGGCTTCGGCGCACGTTGGTGTGAATGGGTGTCCATTCTGTTTCGCACAGCCACTTCGAAGGTGCTTCTAAATGGCAGGCAGGGACACAGGTTCCACCATGGGAGGGAGTGCGCCAAGGAGACCCCTTATCTCCGATGTTGTTCATCCCGCCATGGACCCCCGCAAAGACGTGCTAGAGCTCGCAACACAACATGGTGCCCTCTCCCCACTCCCTTCGACCGCCACAAGATGGAGAACCTCCCTATATGCAGATGACGCCGCCATCTTCATAAACCCAAAGAAGGATGACATTGAAGCGGTCAAAGTCATTCTTCCCTGGGCTTTCGAACGTCTTTGGCCTTCACATCAACCTAGAAAAGAGCTCCATTCACCCGATCAGATGTGATGACATCAACCTAGATCAAGTACTTGCATCCTTTGCATGGGTTAGAGGTACCTTCCCATGTTGGTACCTTGGCCTCCAACTTCACACACGCGCTCTACGGAGGGTTCATGTCCAGCCTCTCATCGAACGGATCGGGCAAAGACTGCCGGGATGGAAAGGAAAATGGCTAAACAAGGCGGGTCACCTCACCTTGGTCTCATCAGTCCTCTCTCAACATGCCTACTTACCATCTAACGGTCTTCCCACTTGTCGGCATGGGCCCGCAAAAGCATCAACAAGATTAGAAGGTCCTTTTTTTGGAAAGGGGAAGAGAGCGCAAATGGATGACATTGCCTCATAAATTGGTCGACTGTAGCTAGACCAAAGGACCTTGGGGGGCTCGGGGTTCTAGAACTTGATAAAGTTAGCGAGGCGTTGCGCTTGAGATGGCTTTGGCAAGAATGGGTGGATACGTCCAAGCCATGGGCGGGAATGGAGATACCCTGCAACGATCTTGATAGAGCGTTGTTCAATGCTTCTACCACGGTCACCATTGGAGATGGTCACAGAGCACGCTTCTGGCATGACAGCTGGCTCGACGGTGAGACTCCAAAATTCCTCGCTGTAAGGTCCTAAATGGCTAGAGGGGGGGGGGGTGAATAGCCTAATAAAAATTTCTACAAAACACTAGAGCAACTTGTTAGATGACAATAAGGGGATAATTACGGTTGCGCTAGCTCTACTTGTCGGCAAGCCTTCTAATGACAATTCTAGTCAATTTATGTCTCTAGAGCACTCAAGAGCTATGTCACTACTTTTCTAGCTAGGTGATCAAGGTAGATTACACTAAACAATTCTAAGCAACCTAGTCAACTAGCAAGTCTACACTAGCACAATATATGTATGAAGTAAAGCTAGGTAGAGAGGAGGTGTTATACCGAACCGTCGAGGCAATGAACCAATCACCGGGAGACAATCAATTAACACAAGTGATGAAGACAATGATTTGTTCACCCGGAGTTCACTTGAGCACCCATCAAGCTACGTCTCCTAAGTTGTGTCGACCGCCTCAACGGTGGATCAAGGTGGCGCCGCACGCCTTGCCTCACTAGGCCCTCTTGACACCACTTTCGATTGAGGGGTAACTCAACGACACGAGCAATCCACTAGAGTATCAATTTGGCACTCCGCCGGGGAAGATCAAGAACCCCTCACAATATCACCGGAGGTGGGCAAGAACAATCAACTTCTCTTCCCAACACCTCCACAATCACCGAGCCGGTCTAGGAGTGGTGCTCTCCAAGAGCAACAAGAAATCCACCGGCAACGACGACCCTCAAGTGCCTCTAAATGCAAACACTCAAAGCAATGCACTTGATTTTCCTCAACTCACTAGAAATGTGCTCACAAGCAAGAACAATGAGGAGGAGGGAGTATGCTCAGCTCAAATGATGTTAGAATTGATTCAAATGTCCAAGCGCGAGAGCAAGGGGCCGGCCACCAAGTATATATAGCCCACACAAGCAAATAGATCCGTTGGTGGCAATCTGCACTCAGCACGCGGTGACCGGACGCACCGGTCAGGTGACCGGACGCACCGGTCCAGCGTCCGGTCAGAAGCGACAAGCACCCGGGCCCACGCGCTGACAACCAAATCCATGCGTCCGGTCGCATGCTTCCGGTCATCGGCCGGACACACCGGACGGCCAATCACCCGAAAACAACCCCACTCGAATCGACCGGAAGCACCCCGACCGGACGCGACCGTCGGACCCCCTGCCCGGCCGCAGGGGTCGATCGGCACTCCAATCGCTAAAATGTCGCCGTTCCTTCATCGCCTTCGTTTTCTCCAACTTTCGCCACTTGATACATGTTATCAACACGTTGAAGACCACCTCGAGCTCATGTGTTAGCATTTCAAAAAAACATTTTCTCCAATATGCATGCAAATGAATTTTGAACCTAGAGGCACATGAGGATCGATGTTCCCGAGGTTTTCCCCTCTTTATAGTTCCGGCTATCGATCCTAAATCACTCACACCCTCTGTGGTGTCTTGAGTGTAAAATCAAAATGGCCCTATGGTATACCTTTGCCTTGAGCCCATTTTGATCCTCGAATCCATGCCTCGTGAGTGCTTGATCACCTTTTGGATCACACCAATCCATTCATCATGACCACCATGTGCTCCACCATCGGCTTGACCAATCTCCAATCTAATCGTACACTTAGCGGAGAGATTAGTCCTAAGGATGTCACTAATTAGCCAAAAACCAAACTAGAGATCTTCAATCTCCCTTTTTTGGTAATTGGTGACAACCCGCATAAAGATTTTATGATTAAAGGTTTTTGAACCTATCATGGTTGTCCAAACATTTTGCTTACATTTATAGGATTGGACAAACATCATAAGTTCAGTTTTGGTAGCATGAGCTCCCCTACATGTATGCCAGGAGTTTGGAACGAAGCTTTGCATACATGTATGAATATTGAAATTGAGGGATGAGCCATGTTACCAAAATGATGCTTAATGTGAGAGAAATGGACCTTTGAAGCGTGATACCAATCGAGTTACGCCTTTCTCACCATTTTAGCATCAAGGATAGCTAGATATTTCATCAAAACTCAAAGTACCATTTGTGAGATCATATTTGAAGCAAGGTACTTGAATTTAGAGCGAAATTCAAAATATCTTAGATATCATCCTATGCATGCTAGTCGTTCAAACATCATTCAAATTACCACTAGCATACACCACACAAGCATGTATATAGGATTTAAATACATGTGCAAGAGCAAGTCATATGTTAGTGCACAAACAAATGCAACAAAGAGCTTATAAGCTTGCTCCCCCTACTTATGTGCTTTCAAAAAAAAATGATCCCCTTCTAATCTTCTAAACTCTTTATGCACTAATCTCTCCCCCTTTGCCAACAATTGATATAAAAGGATTGATCAAGTTCTTTTGATATTGGAAATATTAGTTTTCATATTTGGTCAAATTTGCATAGCTTGCAAAACATATAATTCGGTTTGAACCAAAGACAAGCTTTTTCACACCTCATGACAAGGGTTATCATGTCTATGTTGAATTATACATTTGACAATATATCCAAATTCAACACTTGAGATTGCAAGCCCACAAGCATGTCATATGTCATCACTAGATCAATCAAGCATATAAAGCAATAGTGATGGCACATATACATTGAAATTCATTGCTTTTCCATGAATGCAACCTAAGGGACAAGTTGTATGTCTATATGTTCTAACAAGTCCTTAGTTAACATGAATGACATGTCAAACAATTTCACCTTTGCTTTGCTTGGTGAAGGGGCATGTCATGTATGTGGGGTGCATTCAACTCATATTGGAGAAGTCAAGAATGTTCAATTCATTTCTAAGCTTGCAAAATCTCTTCTCATCAAGTGGCTTGGTAAAGATATCGGCAAGTTGATCTTACTGTACCAATTGGATGGATTGCAATATCTCCTTGTTGTTGATGCTCTCTAATGAAATGGTGCCTTATATCGATATGCTTGGTTCTCGTATGTTGCACCGGATTTTGAGTCATCTTGCAAGCACTTTCATTGTCACAATACAAGGGTACTTTGTTGAAGTCAAATCCATAATCTTTCAATGTGGACCTCATCCAAAGTAGTTAACAACAACTCCCCGCACTAATATATTCAGCTTCGGTGGTAGAGAGTGTCACACTTGTTTGATTCTTTGATGACCATGACACAAGAGATCTTCCAAGGAATTGACATGTGCCACTAGTGCTTCTTCTATTGACTTTGCAACCACCATAGTCGGAGTCCAAAAATCCAACAAGCTCAAAACTAGACCCCTTGGGATACCATAAGCCAACATCTTGTGTATGCTTCAAACACCTCAATATTCTCTTTGCGGCCTTGAGATGACTCTCTCTTGGTGAGGATTGAAATCTTGCACACATGCATACACTAAACATGACATCCGGTCTTGATGCGGTCACATAGAGTAGGCTTCCAATCATAGACCGAAATAGCCTTTGATCAACCATATTGCCTTTGAGATCACTATCCAAGGTGCCACTTGTACCCATGGGGGTTGAAATCCCCTTTGCATCTTCCATGCCAAATTTCTTGATCATGTCCCTTATGTACTTGCCTTGACTTATGAATGTTCCATTCTTCATTTGCTTGATTTGAAGTCCAAGGAAGTATGTGAGCTCTCCAAGCATAGATATTTCAAGCTCTTTAGCCATCATTCTTCCAAACTCTTCACAATAGTCTTGATTTGTTGACCCAAAAATGATATCATCCACATATATTTGCAAGATGAACAAATCCTTGCCAATCTTCTTGGTGAAGAGAGTAGTGTCAGCCTTCTCCATCTTGAAGCCTTTCTTGAGTAAGAAGTCTCTCAACCTCTCATACCAAGCTCTAGGTGCTTGCTTCAAGCTATACAATGCCTTCTTCAACTTGTACACATGATTGGGCTTGTGATAATCCTCAAAATCGGGAGGTTGCTCAACATATACAAGCTCATTGATGTAGCCATTAAGAAATGCACTCTTCACATCCATTTGGTATAGCTTGATATCATGGGCACATGTATAGGCTAATAGAATTCTAATTGCCTCTAATCTTGCCACCGGAGCATATGTTTCACCAAAGTCAAGACCCTCAACTTGTGTGTAACCTTATGCAACTAGTCTTGCTTTGTTTCTAACCACAATGCCATCTTGATCTTGCTTATTCTTGAACACCCACTTGGTTCCAATGACATTGTAGTCGGTTTGGCCTTTCTACCAACTCCCAAACTTTATTTCTATCAAAGTTGTTTAGCTCCTCTTGCATTGCCAAAACTCATTTTTCATCTTTCATGGCATCCTCAATCTTCTCCGGCTCTTCTTGTGACACAAAAGCAAAGTGCTCACAAAAGTTTGCTAGCCTTGCTGTTGTTTGAACTCCACTTGCAATATCACCAACTATTTGATCAATAGGATGGTCTCTAGCAACACTTGAATTTTGGAGTATCGGAAGTTGATTGCTTGAGCTAGGTTGATCACTTGTTGTGGTTTGAGATGATGTACTAGCTTGTTGATCTTGCACTTGAGAACCACTAGCTTGACCCATTGGAGAAGATAGCACTTGATCTTTGTCATTATCAACATCAATCACTTGAGTTGGCCTAATATGCCCAATGTCCATGTTCTTCATTGCTTCCACCAATTAAGTACCACCAACATCATTGAGATTTTCTTCCTCATCTAGTGACCCATTTGTTTCATCAAACTCCACATCATGAACTTCTTCAAGTTGACCACTAGAACTATTCCACACTCTATATGCTTTGCTTGTGGTGGAATAGCCAAGCAAGAATCCTTCATCACACTTCTTGTCAAACTTGCCCAATCTAGTGTCTTTCTTCAAAATGTAGCATTTGCAACCAAAGACTCTAAAGTATGCAATGTTTGGCTTTCTTCCATTCAATAGCTCATAGGGTGTCTTGCTCATCAATGGATGACAATACAATCGGTTGATGTAGTAGCAAGCGGTATTGATTGCTTCGCCCAAAAGGATTGACTCACATCATATTCACTAAGCATTGACCTTGCCATATCCATGAGTGTCCTATTCTTCCTTTCAACTAGGCCATTTGATTGTGGTGTGTATGTGGGTGAGAATTCATGCTTAATGCCATAGTCATTGCATAGCTCTTCAATTCTTGAATTCACTCCCATTATCACTTCTCACTTTCTTGATGGTAACATCATATTCATTGCACACTTGCTTGAGAATTGTCTTGAAGATGGAATATGTGTCACTCTTGTCATTGAGAAAGAATATCCAAATGTATCTAGTGAAATCATCCACAACCACAAATCCATACTTATTGCCACCAATGCTAGTATATGTGGTTGGTCCAAATAGATCCATATGTAACAAATCAAATGGCTTGCAAGTGCTCATGATGCTCTTCTTGGGATGAGTGTTACCAACTTGCTTGCCGGCTTGACATGCACTACAAGGTCTATCTATTTCAAACTCAATTCCATTCAAGCCTCTTACTAGATCATGCTTCACTAGCTTGTTCAATTGTTTCATGCCAACATGACCAAGTCTTCTATGTCATAACCAACCCATATTTGACTTTTGAGATCAAGCATGTACTCAATTTAGCTTCACTAGTCCCAAAATCAACTAGGTAGAGATTGGCATGTCTAAAACCTTTGAATATCAACCTTGAGTCATCAACACTAACAACCTCAATATCATTGGCACCAAATATGCATTTAAAACCAAGGTCACATATTTGTGCTACCGAGAGCAAGTTGAAGTTTACCGTGATCAACAAGTGCCACATTGGATATGCTCAAATCATTGGTGATTGCAATCTTCCCAAGTCCTCTAACCTTTCCTTTGCTATTATCACCAAATGTGATAGTGTTGCCACCATGAGTTTGCTCAATTGAGTTGAACATTCTAGCATCACCGGTCATATGTTGAGTGCACCCACTATCAAGAATCCAATGCCTCCTCCGGCCTTGTAGTTCACCTACAAAACAAATCAATGTGATTTTGGTACCCATCTTTGCTTGGGTCCTTGGAGGTTAGTCACCAAAGACTTTGGCACCCAAATGGACTTCTTCTTTGGTCCCACAATTGGTGTACCAATAAACTTTGCCTTAACACCATTCTCCCTCTTGGTAAGCAAATAACAAGAATCAAAGCAAATAGAATGCACTTTGTTTACTTTCTTGTTGTTGTTCTTTTTTAGCACATTGTTGCTCTTGATGCCCAACTTGCTTGCATCTTTGGCAATAGGTACCATTGCTCCTCACAAAGCTAGGCTTTAGGGTCACAAAGGCCTTCTTGCCTTTCTTGGGGATATAGCCTAAACCTTTCTTGTTAAGGGAAAATTTTTGGCTACCCAAGCACTTTAGCAATTTGGTATCCCCACCATATGCCTTACTCAAGGCGTGGGTGAGCTCATCCACCTCTCTTTTGAGAGTCTCATTCTCAACTACCAATGATGAATCTAAAATCTTTCCATCAATATTAGTGGAAAAAGAGTGGGTTGATGCGGATGTGGAAGGTATGCATGGTTCTTCAACATCAACCAAGAATGGTTCATCTATGATGTCACATGTTGAGCCAACATCCTTCTTTGAGATCAAGACACTCTTGTCTCTCTTTTCCATGAGCAAGGAGTGAGCTTTTTGAAGCTTTGTGTGAGCAAGTTCTAACTCCTCATGATCTTCCTTTAGACACTCATGAGAGGCTTCTTGCTCCCTAAGACTTTGTTCAAGAGAGGCAACTCTCTTTTCCAAAGCCTTACACTCCTTGACCTTAGCCAAGAGGATAAGATTGGCTTGCTCAATCATCTCTAGCATATCTTCCTTAGTGGGTTCATTGTCATCATCATATTCACTACCATCACTATCATATTTTACTTCATTGGCACAAGGTTCATCATTATCAAGAGGTGATACCTTAGTGGCCTTGGCCATGAAGCATGAATCGGAGGATGAGTCAAATAGAGATGGCTTGTCATGATTCACCAATGCCATCATAGCCTTTCCTTCTTCTTCATCATCGGACTCATCACTATCCCATGTGACCACAAAGGCACCATCCTTGCCTTTCTTGAATATGGCCTTGTTCTTCTTTTCTCTTCTTGCATTCTTGTTGCCCTTGTTGTCTTTTCTATGTGGACAATCCGCATAGATATGATCGGGGCTATCACATTTGAAGCATAGCCTTGGATCATCATTGTCCTTGGGAGGGTCATTCCTCTTCTTTTGCCCAAATCTTCTCTTGTACTTAAGCATCTTGCCAAATTTCTTGACAACCAATGCTAGGGCCTCATCAACCTCTTCTAAGCCAACTTCTTCACCTTCTTCTTCTTGAGCTTTGGCCTTGCCCTTGGTGGAGGTAGATGCCTTGAATGCCACCATCTTCTTGTCATCTCCCTTCTTCTCATCTTTCTTCTCCTTCTCATCAACATCATGATCATACTTGTCAAAGGTCAACACCTCTCCAAGTAAATCATTTGGCTTCATTGTGTCAAGCCCATCTATTTGTAGCATCATGATCAACATCTTGAATCTCTTAGGTAGGCTCAACAAGAACTTGTGGCAAAAATCTTGATCTTGTGTCTTGTACCCCAAGCTCTTGAGATCATTCACAATCACTTACAATCTATGGAACATCTCCAAGATTGTCTCCTCATCCTTCATCTTGAAAGTCTCAAATTCACTCTTGAGGCCATAGAGCTTAGCGCTCTTGATAACCTTGGTGCCCTCATATGTTTCTCCCAATCTTGTCCACACCTCACTAGCACGATCCAAGTCCTTGATGCCTTCAAAGATCTTTGTATCAATGCCATTGTAGATGGTATTGAGAGCCATCCGATTGCATGTTCTATTTGCTTTGTCCTCATCGGTGAGCTTGGTGGGATCAAGGATGACAAAATCATTCTCCGTCACCTCCAATACTCTCTCATGTATGGAACCAAGGTACATTGTCATCTTCCTCTTCCAATGATCAAAAGAACTCATGCCATCGAAGAATGGAGGCTTTCCCCCAACATGGTTGAACACTATGTTTGCCATTTCTTGCACCGAAGGGTGTTAATCCTTGCTCAAACGGTGACCACGGCTTCGATACCACTTGTAAGGTCCTAAATGGCTAGAGGGGGGTGAATAGCCTAATAAAAATTTCTACAAAACACTAGAGCAACTTGTTAGATGACAATAAGGGGATAATTGCGGTTGCGCTAGCTCTACTTGTCAGCAAGCCTTCTAATGACAATTCTAGTCAATTTATGTCTCTAGAGCACTCAAGAGCTATGTCACTACTTTTCTAGCTAGGTGATCAAGGTAGATTACACTAAACAATTCTAAGCAACCTAGTCAACTAGCAAGTCTACACTAGCACAATATATGTATGAAGTAAAGCTAGGTAGAGAGGAGGTGTTATACCGAACCGTCGAGGCAATGAACCAATCACCGGGAGACAATCAATCAACACAAGTGATGAAGACAATGATTTGTTCACCCAGAGTTCACTTGAGCACCCATCAAGCTACGTCTCCGGTTGTGTCGACCGTCTCAACGGTGGATCAAGGTGGCGCGCACGCCTTGCCTCACTAGGCCCTCTTGACACCACTCGATTGAGGGGTAACTCAACGACACGAGCAATCCACTAGAGTATCAATTCGGCACTCTGCCGGGGAAGATCCAGAACCCCTCACAATATCACCGGAGGTGGGCAAGAACAATCACCTTCTCTTCCCAACGCCTCCACAATCACCGAGCCGGTCTAGGAGTGGTGCTCTCCAAGTGCAACAAGAAATCCACCTAAGAACGACGACCCTCAAGTGCCTCTAAATGCAAACACTCAAAGCAATGCACTTGATTTTCCTCAACTCACTAGAAATGTGGTCACAAGCAAGAACAATGAGGAGGAGGGAGTATGCTCAGCTCAAATGATGTTAGAAGTGATTCAAATGTCCAAGCGCGAGAGCAAGGGGCCGGCCACCAAGTATATATATAGCCCACAAGCAAATAGATCTGTTGGTGGCAATCAGACTCAAGACGCTGGTGATCGGACGCGACCGACCGGACGCACGGTCCAGGTGACCGGACGCACCGGGTCCAGCGTCGGTCCGGCCGACGACAAGCACCCGGGCCCACGCTACCGACAACCAAATCCATGCGTCCCGGCCGCATAAGCTTCGGCCATCGACCGGACGCGACCGGCCGGGCCAATCGCCCAAAACAACCCTTACCGAATCGACCGAAGCACCCCAACCAGACGCACCGTCCAGACCCCCCCGCGTCCGTCCAAATACGTCCGGTCGTAGGGTCCTGGCCGGCACTCCATCGCGAAATGTCGCCGCTCCTTCGTCGCCTTCGTTTTCTCCAACTTTCGCCACTTGATACATGTTACCAACACGTCGAAGACCACCTCGAGCTCATGTGTTAGCATTTCAAAAAAAAAATATTTTCTCCAAGGGCGAAGTTAGCTCTCTAGGTTAGAATGCATGCAAATGAATTTTGAACCTAGAGGCACATGAGGATCGATGTTCCCGAGGTTTTCCCCTCTTTATAGTTCCGGCTATCGATCCTAAATCACTCACACCCTCTATGGTGTCTTGAGTGTAAAATCAAAATGGCCCTATGGTATACCTTCGCCTTGAGCTCATTTTGATCCTCGAATCCATGCCTCGTGAGCACTTGATCACCTTTTGGATCACACCAATCCATTCATCATGACCACCATGTGCTCCACCATCGGCTTGACCAATCTCCAATCTAATCATACATTTAGCGTAGAGATTAGTCCTAAGGATGTCACTAATTAGCCAAAACCAAACTAGAGATCTTCACTCGCGCCCAAAATCTTCCAACTGGTCAGGTTTAAGAATAGAACAATGCATTTTGAGCTGCGTGACAGTGCATGGATCAATGCACTAAGGGGCCGGATCACGACGTCAACTCAGGTGGAGGAGTTTGTCTCGCTATGGATTAGACTGCAGCATGTCCACTTAACCCCGGGTACTCCAGACACCATCGTTTGGAAGTGGATAGCAAATGGATCGTACTCCACCTGATCAGCTTATAGAATCCAGTTTTGCGGCTCCTATAAAGCTTTTCAAGGCCACCTCATATGGAAGGCACACCCGCGTAGAACAAGTGCAAAGTGTTACGGCCTGGATCCCGCACGCTAAAAGGTCCTCACGGCGGATAATCTACAAAGATGAGGTTGGCCCCATCGTAACCACTCGTGTCTTGTGCAATGGACCATTGGAGACATGCCTACACTTGACCCTGCTCTGTCCCTTTACCAAAGCGGTATGGGATCAGATTCTGCGATGGGAGCGTTTCGATCCACTTCTAGCCCTTCCGGATCAAGACCCCACCCATTTCATCTCGTGGTGGGAGGAGACACAAGCTAAAGTCCCTAAGAACAACAAGAAACGATTCAATGGCCTGGTCATCTACACGGTGTGGAATGTCCGGAAAGAGAGAAATAGAAGAATCTTCTCAAACACCTTCGAAACATCGCTGCAGGTGGCCTTGAGGGCCAAGGAGGACATCGTACAGATGAGGAGAGCCCGCACCTGGGAAGTGTAATTGTTTTGCTGTCCGGTTTTACATTTTGAACACCCCCGAGGGGTCTTTAATTTCTCTTGTACATAAACTCTCTTTCCGCCTTAATTGAAAGGCAGAGCTCCTGCCATTGGGTTTCAAAAAAACATACATGGATGGTACACGTTGTAGTTTGTAGACTCAATTAATAGAACTTGAGTATCACCCTTTTGCATATTAAAACATTATGTAGTGGAGTTGTCAAGGCGATGGCAGTCATCACAAACTGGTATAGTGTAGTGTCCAGGTCCAGGTCTCCATCCATGAGCTCATGTAGAAGCAGAGCCAAGCTGAACAAGCGAAGCGTACGTTCCGTCCTTCAACTGCATCAACTCATCGTGCTTGCCTTTCTCATCTATGATACCATTCTTGAGGACAGCGATGATATCCGCGCCTCTGATTGTTGACAAGCGATGCGCAACCACCACTGTTGTCCTACCAATGGCTACCGTGTCTAGCGCTTGCCGCACCACCCGCTCTGACTTTGCGTCCAGTGCACTCGTTGCCTCATCCAGTAGCAGCACTCTAGGGTCCTTCACAATGGCCCTCGCGATGACAATACGCTCCTTCTGCCCACCGGACAACTGGATCCCCCTCTCTCCGACGATGGTGTTGTACCCATCTGGCAAGGCGGAGATGAACTGATCTGCATTGGCGGCTTCCGCAGCGGTGATGATGGCTTCTTCGGATGCCTCGCCTTGCTGATTCCCATAAGCTATGTTGGCACGGATGGTGTCATTGAATAGCACTGGCTCCTGGCCATCTAGGCCAACTTGCAGCCGAAGCCAGCTAACCTTGAGGTTCCGAAGATCAACCCCATCGAGAAAGATGTTGCCGGAATCAGGGTCATAGAACCTCTCAAGCAACGCAATCACTGTAGACTTGCCACTTCCACTCTCCCCAACTAGCGCAACAGTCTGCAATGCAAGGATAATAAATTATGCTACTGAAATTTAAATTTATTCTAACTTCTTCTGATGATTGAAACTATATGCACCTTCCCTGAAGGAATGCTCAGGGAGAGATCCTTGAATATTTGAGTCAAGAATTTGAGTCGCGATGGATACTTGAAGTGCACATTTTGGAAATCAGTATCCCCTCTCACGTTTGCAATGGTCTCCTCGTTGGTGTAATCAATCTTGGATTTCGAGTCAAGAATTTCAAAGATGGAGACGGCCGCATCAATAGCCTTATTGGTGGTGTCTCCACCTAAAGCACTTGCTCGAGAGATCGCATTAGTCCCCAAAACCAATACGAAGAAGACCTGAAAACATCTCGATCAGTTCACCAAATACAACGCATGCATGCGAGAGCGAGAGAAACAGATCAATGTGTGTAGAATATATGGTAAATGTGTCCGCACCCTAAATACTTCAGGAAATGTCGCGATTCCATGATGAACAAAATGAGCGCCAACATAGAAACAAAGAGCATACACAAAGTAGAATACAAGATAGGAGAAACCAAACCCCAAACCACTAACAACACCTTCCCTTATTCCTTCTCTTATAGGAGATTCACATTTCTTGTCATACATCTCCATCACATTCTTCTCGGCACATAATGCTGCCACAGTTCTGATGCCACCAACAGCATCGGTTGCTAGTTGACTCGCTTCTTCATACTTCAACTGCATTCCACAAAATAATTACAAAAATATACACATAATACTTGCAACGAATAATTTTATGAAGAATATTAATTCATGACCAGTTCACTGTGTACCTTTGCGTTTCTTTCTGTTCAGGCCAACCAGTAGCTTCATCTGAGCAAAAGATTGGAAACCCACCAGAGGGACGACTACTGTGATAATTAATGCCAGCTTCCAATTGGCCACCATTGCTATAGTGAAGGCTAATATGATAGTTGATATAGTCTGGATATTAAATAATAAGGTGTCCCCAACAAGTCGCTTAACAATTACAGCATCCGTCGATAGCCTCGCTCCAACTGATCCACTGAAACAAAATTCAACCTTTTCGTATTAGTAGGATTGAATTGAAAGTTAACTATATTTTTCTTGCGAAGAAGCACTCATAACTGTTCATCGAGTCGAGATAATTCCTAATTTTTGTACTGTTGGGAATATAATTGAAACCCATGCAAGATATGGTTCACATATATAGTTTTTTTTTTTTTTGCGCCAAAAGTGTGATATGTCAATTAATAATGCTATTCCTTTTGTTGGGAGGACAATAATGTTTAGTCTACGTCCAGGTCAACAATTACATGACTTTCGTGGTGTTACCAAACTTAATCACGTGAGCATATCAACTATTTTCCTACTAAGAAAATTAATGCTACAAAATGGTTAATACTCACTCCAAGCACAAAGTATTTTACAAATAGTGATATTCTTCTAAAAATCCAAAGATACTTTGCATCCAAACCTAGGTAGGATGGAAAATAACATGTTCTTTCGTTTCAAAAAAAAATAACATGTTCTTGATGACAAAATGGATTACATACCTTGAGTGTTCTGATTTATCAAACCAGTTGATCTCTTGGCGCATTATGCTTTGGAAGGTCATTGAACGTACACGCTGCACAAGCTTCCCACCTGCTATTCCGAACATGATGTTCACGATTGGATTGAGAACAAAACCATAAGCGCCCAGTGCGATGAACATGATTGCCAAAAACCTGCAGTGCTTCAGTAGTTCTTCTGTTGGCTCATAGGACTTCATTGCAGCTGAAACCAATGTTCCAAATATAGGAAAAATGAATGCAGCCATTGTCGCAGTTATAGAACCAAGTGCAAGAACAAAAGCCTCTGGTTTGTTCAAATAGAAGAGTCTACCAATTGCAGCTTTCTTCATAGCACTTTGCACTTTATTTGTGTTCTCCTCTAAGTCTGGAGCATCATTAAATTCTGTTGGATCAGGCATTCCAAGTGGAACGACGAAAGAGTGCCTACCACTAAGCCCAGAAATGCTAGAGATTTTACTGCTAGAATTCTTAGACAAACTTTGGCTTCTTAGTTTACAATTGATAGATTTGGATACTGAAGCATTCATGATTTCTATAGGGTCAACATTAGAAAAATCTTCCTCTTGTTGAGTCTCTTGCAGATGAATAAGCTGAGAGTAAGCACCTTCTGGTATTTTCATCAGTTCTAAATGTGAACCTGCACAAAATATGTCCAAAATGGCATAAGCTCTGTAAATCAAATTAACACATTGTGTACAGAGTAACATTTTATTCCAATTAAAATGAGTAAAGTTTCTTAAGATGCCCATACAATGTTCTATGAATAATATAGATGACATGGACCACTAGACTATCTGCCAATAGTTTATCAGACATGATGCCTTAATTATATATGGGATTTCAGGAAATATAGGTCAAGAGTCTTCAGATCTTCGGAAGGCTACAAAGATTATATAGTTTCATATGATCTAAACATTAGTACATTATAGTTTGAGATCCAAATCTTAGACCATAAAGGGAGAACATAGGAATAATTAATTTTCTAAAAGTCTTTGATACCTTGTTCCACCACATTCCCATACTGCAGGACTGATATCATGTCAGCATTCTTCACCGTGGTCAGACGATGAGCAACAATAATTGTAGTCCTCTCTAACATGACTCGATTCAAAGCTACTTGAACTACCATCTCTGATTCCATATCAAGTGCACTAGTTGCTTCATCAAGTAGTAAGATCTTAGGGTTTTTTACAATTGCCCTAGCAATTGCTATTCTTTGTTTCTGCCCTCCAGACAGTTGAATTCCACGTTCACCAACCATTGTGTCAAGGCCCTAGGAGGTGTCACACAACATACTGATTAGTAATGTGGTGGAAGAAAATTAGCAAATAAAGTGACCGTAATGGACATTTATCAATACATTTGGAAACTTATCAATGAATTTAGCTGCATTCGCTAGCTCAATTGCTCTCTTGATCTCTTCATGTGTTAGATTTTCCGTCCCATAAGCAATGTTCTCTCTTATCGTAGTTGAGAACAACACTGGTTCTTGGCTAACAAGACCAATATTTTGTCTTATCCATCCGAGCTTCATTCTTCTAATGTCAACTCCGTCAATCAAGACTTCCCCTGCACAATGGGTCATAGAATCTCTCCACCAAACTAATCACGCTTGACTTCCCACTACCACTCTCTCAACTAGTGCCATAGTTGTGCCACTTGCTACTTCGTAATGATAATCCACGAAAATACCAAATGCTTAGATCTAGAAGGATAGCTAAAGTACACATCCTTTAGTTCAACATCACCCTTAATGTCCTCCAATATGATACCTGTGGTATCATATATGTCAATATCCGGCTTTCGCTCAATTGTCTTGAACATTCTATATGCTGCACCTTGACCTTCAGCAAAAGTCGTTACGGATGGTGTTGCCTCGCCTAAGCACCTAAAAAAGAACACAACTACAATCAAGAAATGAACGGTCAATAAAAATGAGGATACGAAAAAAAATAGTTTTTGCATTTTAATTGACATAATATAGATAGTCCCATGACTACATGAAGGGCATAAAGCACACTTCATGTTCATTTATCATCATTGTAATATCATTTCCACAAATATTCAGTGATGATGGGATGTGTACTTGAACTTACATTGCACCCATCATGACAGCCATTATAACGTAAACAACTCTCCCACCATTATATCCATGATTAACTATCAACCTAGATCCATACCAGATTGCCAACCCATAATCGCAACATAAGGTCAGCTTCTATGAAACCGGATCCAAGTCCATTCACTACACACCTTCTTGTAGTGCCAATTCATAGGTTTTTCTTATGAACTTGTTATATATTGTTATAGCTTGCTTCTCGCCATTAAATGAAACCACCTTGAAGCATGAACAATAAACCAGGTTACCATAACTTTGTGATGTTTTTAAACATATGGAAGGATGAGTATATAAAAAACAAGCCCCGATCCACACTAACCGCTCTAATGGCCCCAAGAGTTTGTTCAACAATGTTTGCAGCGTCACCATATTTTTCTTGCATGCGACTAGAGAGCCTTGCCCTGAATATTGACACGCATGCAAAGGCAATAGCTACTGGAGGAATGCTTGAGAGCATCACAAGAGCCAAGTACCACCCTCTTGCAAATGCTATAGCGAAGCCACCCACACAAGTAGAAAGGAGTTGTATGGACTTCCCAACCTAATGAGTATAGAACCCATGAAAGAGTTAACTAAAAATGGTGTGCTACTTGTTTATATTTAATCAAATCTTTATACACTAAATCAACATATGTTTATTCTATAGAAATGTTCAATTATATTGCTTTACATTTTGTCATAGAAAATTCATGGTATCAACTTTGGCTGAACTAATGTCCACATAGACTTTAACGACTCTATTGTACTTTGCTTTAAAAATATCAAATATGGAGAATATTTTGAACTATTAATAGCGATACATGCAAAAAAGTATGAACCAACTATTATTGTTCCTTCTCGCTTTAGAGATATATGTTAATTATATCTTTCCATGGACATTGGTCATAGGTAATTAGGAATGCATATAATATAACAGTTCATAATGTAGTTTATCTTCCATAGTCTCAAAACAGGATACCTTTTCTCCAATAGCATCTTGAACTAGTAACGTGTCCGCCGACAACCTTTCAACAACTTGCCCGATGCTCATTTCCATGTCAAAAAATGTGATGTCCTGTCTCGAATTGCCTTGAGATACAAGGCTCGATTCGTATGCGGCCTTTGTCTTTGCCCAAAGAATTGTCCAACACGACACCTCTAGAACAGCATCAAAGGTACTAAACTGAAGAAAGTATGTTTGTGAAGAAAACTAGTAATTGTTTTGTTTCTTGGAATACATTTTATTTCAATGAACTCATGAAAACAAATTTAGTAAGTACCAATTTTATTAAACTGAATTGAGATCATATATTCTCTCTGTCCACAAATACACCGTGTAAGGGATTTTGTGGTCTAAAATTTGTCCAAAACAAAAAATATGGTTAATGCATTGGGATTAAGTGTTAGTATTTAATCAGGAGAATTACATGCTATTTAAAGCCCAATAGTCGTCACTTAAATTAATTGGGATATTGTTGCATGTACAATTTATTGTTATTTAAATATGTAGTTATTCCCTACGTATGTGTTGAAAGACATATATTCCATTATACATGTGAACGGATGGAGTATTAACTTTGAATAGATGATGATGATGATGATGATGATGTACTTACCAAGTGTTGAAGCTAGTCCCGTTCCAATGCCAAGATAAATGAAGCCCATGATAACCTAAAAGTAAGGAATGGGACCTTGTTCAATGGAAATGAAAATAGAGACAAGAAAACACTTAACCTATAAAGTAGAACATCCATTTCACCTGTGTCTCGTATACTATTATACATATATTCCTCTACATTGATCACTATAGTTTGTTTCTTATCCGAGCATCCATGATCTATGAACATTTGTGAAGAGATATTTTGAAGTTTATGATTTAGTTAGGAAACCAATATACAACTATCTCTAAGGTGAAATATCTGCAAAATCTCATAGTCTTCTTTCAATGTGAGAGTAATGGTTTCTATCTTTGCTTGATATTTGTTCAAGTTCATGTGTTGAATGGCATATCGTTGAGTTGGCATATGAGGCATGTGTTATTTGATACTTGAACTATTTTTTTATTGGGCACATTGAAGGACTTTCAAGCGTTATTGCAAGTGACTTGTGTATTGGCAACACCAAACTTTTAGTCTCAATGGTCATGACTAAACTTTAGATTTGTGACTTTTATGCTTATGAGCTACTCGCTTCAACATATGGACTTTTGCTTCATGTACTATCTATGATTTGTTCCATTTGCTCCCTTCCATTGTGGCCATAAATAGAAATGATTGAGGATAGTATAGGGTAGCATGTGCAAATCTATTGCCATGTTATCCAAAGTTGGCACACCTAAAAGCTATGAGAGTAACTCAATCCATATATGTGTGTTCCTTTCAAGCTCTTGCTGGTCTTCTTCCATTGTCTTGCAAATAGACCACCGAGATGTTCCCCCCCCCCCCATCCATCCTCTCTCTCTCTCTCTCTCTCTCTCTCTCTATCTCCAAACTTGGTGCTAGCTAGCTCTACAAAATGTTGTCCTAATATCCACCATTATGCTCTTGCCAATTAGTATATAGTCACCCAATTGCCCCTCATTAATATATAATAACATTCTAGGATGATGCTACTTCTTGACAAAGTTTCAAACAAATTAAATCATATTCTTCAAAAGACATGACAACATTTTGAAAACATTGTACACATAGACATTCACTTATATTGATATACATATGCACATTTCACATCTATGAATTTACATACATATGTTCTATGCCCTATGAATGACTCTTAATGATTGGGCCAATGATCATCCATGCTAGGAAGATACTTGAATGAAGTCATCTAGATAGACTACATAAACATCAACACCACCAGTTGGGGGCACCATTTTGAGTTTGCAAACTAGTGGTAGAAATGAAGATTATCACTAGTAGTTTGCAGCAATGACAATCAATTAAAAATAAAAATAGTGTTGCAGCCAAACGCTGCTATCTCCTCGACCGTACCCATCTTGCTTGCCATCGAGCTCATGCCCACATTGTCGCCGCCAAGCTAGTGTCGCCCATATGGCTAATCCAATCATAGCAAATGTGCCTTCATTTGTCGCCATCGGTAGAGAAAAAGGAGATGGTAGGCTATTGATGTTGCTTTGCATCGTGAGGGAGAGGAAGGCTGCCACCTAATGCCGATCAAACCACGCCCGATACGCCTATACTTGCTATTGTCGGTAATGTTAGGGGCGGGTGATGCCACACTAGGAGAGGGAGAGGTGTGCTAGAGTGCGGGAGAGAAGAGATGGCTAAGGAAGGAGTTTGAGCATATGGGGAGGGTTTTGCACTTATGTACTCAAGGCTGACTTTAACCTCCAATTTGTGGCTTCAATTAGAGGTGAGTGTAGTCCTGGTTTTCACCGCAAGCCATGAACTATTGGTAAAAATCATTTTCACCACTAGTACTATTACAAGCCAGTGATAACTAATTATCACGAACAATTTTAATAAAATATGAGAACACATGATTCATATGTTCCAATGTGGTATTGTTGAGTATTGTTAAAGAGATAATTAGAGCCTAGGTTAAGTGTGTGTTGGACTAACCAAGGCATTAGTTAAGGGGCTATTGCGTTTCTACCCTTACTGAGAATATCAATTACGATTTTACCCTCGTTTTTTGCCATCTTGCGATTTTACCGCCATTCTCTTAAAACAAAGCCTCATTTTACCCTTACTCTGTTAACAACGTGTAATGGTGTTAAGTTGATCTTCTGAGGACAATTTTGCCCTTGCGAAAATAACCTACTTTTCTAAGTATATTATGATTTTGCCCTTATTTTGTTAAAAAAAAATAGTCCGATCTGACAGTGTGATCGACGACAATCGTGTCATGTCACGCATGCCTAGTCTTTAGCTAGCAGACTGTATCTATGGATCGATTGTGACCAGTGTAATCAAATAATAATTAATGGGCTATGTCAGCTGAGCACCTACATAGTTTCGGCTAGCGTAGTATTGAAGATGCAATTGTTCATGTTTTTAGGATACTCAAGCATTCAACAAAGGAGAACCCTCGTGTAGAAGCAACAAAGACCGATGAGCAAAATCAATAATAAGAATCCAAAGATGAAGCCAAGAATGAGGACCAAAGATGAGCGACTCACCTCGGGACGTGGTGAAGTCAAAGCAAAGCGAAACAAAGTCAACATTGGTTCAACTTACAAAGACAGACTTTTGTCCCAAAGGTTCACTTCACCCAGCAGATCCAGAAGGGCGATCCATTTGTGCATTTATATTGTATAATGACCGAATTACTCTTGACTCTATACTGAAGACGATAATTGAATGTAGAAGCAATGCTAAGGTTAGGAAGTGGATTGTAAATAGTGATAATCGAAGGCTACCTCCATTATAAATACCCCTGAAATGTTCTTTTTTTTGCGAGGTGAAAACTATATATAATCTAGGTAAATCTACTCTTTGATGCTTGTGTGTCACTCTGGGCATGAAAAACCAAAAACGAACCAAACAGAAAAAATCGAGAACCGAATCGAAAAAACCGAAACCGAAAAATTCGGTTCCTATTTGGTTCCTGATTCTTGAGACCGAATTTACCGGGGTACTTTCGGTTCTCGTACCTCGGTAAACTGAAAGAACCGATTAGTACCGATTCAGGATTGAAAACATATCGTCCCGACTCGGACTCACACTTCGCAAAAAGCCCAACTACGGCCCAGGCGGCATCCACCGAAGCCTCCGAAGGAAACCATAGGCTAGCACTCCACTCGCACTCTCCAAACTCGGACTCCCGACCGCCACCCTCGCGCATCCCTTGTGAAGCCGCCGCCCGACCCCGACGCCCTCGCCGTGCTGCCGCCGGCTGCCGCCCGCCACGGCGCTGCCCTCTCTCGTCCCGGCGCGTGTCGTCCCCCGCCCGACCCCCGACGCTGGCGGCCGCGACGCCGCCCCTCGCGATCCCGGCCCGGTCGTCCCGCCCGACCCCGACGCCCCTCCCTCGCCCGCCCAGCCCCCCGGCACGCCCTTGCCTGTTCGTGGCTTCGATTGCGGATCTGAGCGAGACTTGCCTGTTGCTTCGTATTTTTCGGTAAGTACCAAAACCGAACCGATTTTACGAAACCAAAATCTCTCGGTCATGACTTTTTGAAGCAACCGATCGGGTACGTATTTTGTAGGAACCGAATTTCCAAAGGAACCGAAGAACCGTACCGATCGGTTCGGTAAATACCGAATGCCCAGGCTAACTTGTGTGTTCGTTAAACAAATTGAAATTGTTCTAGATCTCATTCTCACCTTCGTTTTGTCACCGTTTTGGTCCTTTAGAATCAATGATAAAAACATCAAGGTTGCAAGGGTTGACCGTTGAGGGTACCTCGGGAGGCGACCCCGAGGACCTCGACGACGGAGAGAGTCGAGGGGTCCTAGCTGCCGGTGATCTCGCCGATCTCGGCAGAGATGGGATTCACGGCGTTGTTGGTGCTGATCTACTTGCCGAGGGCGCCCGTGGCGACAACAGGGCCATCGTGGAGAGAAGTTCTGGGACCTCCGTTGCGATCTTCGTCGACGTGCAGCCGGATCTCTCTGACGACCGGCGATATGTATTCAGCGACCAAGACGGCGCAGCTGGAGGTGTACGTCGTGACGCAGGTACTGCTCTGACTTGTTTTTCTGATCCCGGCAGGATGGGGAACAGGAATGGCGACACAAGTTCGTCTAGCGTTCGGAAGGGGCTGGACGATCATCGGCGGGCAGCGGAGGTCATTACCAATTCCGCTGACTCGTTCGACGGCGACGGCGCGGCTGGGGGTGTACGTCGCGACGCAGTCTCTGCTCCAGCATGTGCTTCTGACCCCGATGGCAATAGCCTGATGGGGAACGGGAGCGGCATGGATTCGGGGAGCTCGCTCGCAAGGCGGCTACACGTTCCGAAGATGCTGGACGTTCATCGGCAGGCATCGGAGGTCATCAACAATTCCAACCACATGAAGGTAACGTTTCATGGTTTTTGTGCAAAAGCTGATGGGACGAAGGAGGAAGACGGCGGATGGAAATCCGTTGGTGGCCGCGGTGATCGAGTTATCTCGGATCCCGTGATAGACCTCCGTCCCATAGGTGTTAAATCCAAGTTTTGGGCACTGTCGGATGACGATGATTCCGATGATGAGATCGTTCAGTCACCATACACTCCGGACTTGGTACGCCAAGCAGCAGTTCATGGTTTTACAAAAGAAAAGCTTGTCGAGGCGGAGATGGCTTTGCAGGACTCGTCGATCCAACGACGGGTAGAAGCATCTACGTCTCCAACAAGCTCAGATGCTAAGGTCATGTTGGTGCGAAATATTGTTAAATCATGGACGGAACGACGGCGTGCGCCGATGACGCCGTGGTCTGGGAAGCTGCCACGACCGAGAATGTCGCCGGCAATGACTCTTGGAGATTGTGCTACAACGATCTTGCGTGAACGACGATCGGTGATAGGGGGTACTTTAGCCGAGGCCCTAGAAAGATCACTGTCATCGTCATCAGCGAGATCTGTACAGACATTTACTGAGAAGGAACATTTTCAAATTCAAAAGCCCGATCTATTTTCTATTTCAGGGGAACGTTTGCCTGAGTTGTGCTCAGCGGCTAAACAGGGCCACGAACGTTGCATGCAGGCTTCATGCACGAGATATGTGGCTCCTCCAAATATGGGTGTATCTCATTTGTTTTCACAGGAAGCGGAACAGAAGTTTGTTTCGGATGTGGAACAGTGCCATGCACCACAGGCAGGGTCGCAATTCACGCATCAAACAAAGACCGGCGCCACCGTGTTACGCTCCTGCTCCATCACCGTGGGGACATGTGGACCTTCCAATGAAATCCCAAGAGGGCCCCATGAGCGGATAGGTCGCGGACGTTACAGATGCCGTCGAGGAAAACTAGCGGAGAGATTTCTACATGCTAGTTGTGATTTAGACGCAATCAACGCAAAAACCCTAGCCGCCACTCCCCATTCTTTTTCTCCATCGTTTGCACAAGTAGTGATTGCAGGCATGGCAACATCAAGAGCGGGTGGTGGTGGATCCGGCAGTAACATCAGCGAGGGTGCAGGTGGCGGAGGAAGAGGCTATGGCGCCGTCCGTGGTGGTGGTGGGCACGGAGGTGGCGGCGATGGTGGCGCGGGTGGTGGTGGATTCGGCGGTAACACCAGCGAGGGTGCAGGTGGCGGAGGAAGAGGCTATGGCGCCGTCCGTGGTGGTGGTGGGCACGGAGGTGGCGGCGATGGTGGCGCGCGCGGTGGCCGCCATGGCCACAACTTCGGGTACCGCTACGACGACAGTGCCAGCTACAACAATTTGCGTTTCAATCCTAACCTCGGCACTCATCCGTCACGCTACGACCTGGGTGGGAGTACGAAAGAGGACAAAGAGGGCGACATCGCGGAGTCAACTTTCCTCGAGGTTGGAACGGAGGACATCATGGCCGTTTTCAACACAACAACCAGCAGCGTTTTCACAGACCGGCACAGCAGCAACCTCAAGTCCCTCAGGTGCCGAACAACTTGGCTACACAGCAGCACCTCCCTCAAGTGCCGAACAACTTGGCCACACAGCAAGCGCAGAAGCAACAGTACACGCAACAGGTTACTCAGGTACTTCAGAGCACATCGACTACAGCACCTCATGCTTCAACACAACAACTTGGGCAAGGTGTGCAGCAGCAGCAATCGGCGGGTGCTCAGCAAAGGCAATTGACAGGAAAGGGAACAGCAGGTCTGGAGTCTAGTGTCGACAAGCAACCAGGTCAGGTTCTGCACGGGTCTTCATCAGCTGGTGGTACAGTGGGTGGACTAGTTGAGAATTCGGTAGTGCCTTTGACAGGGGTTGGTGTAGGAGATGGGAATCAGAAGATGACCACGGCCAAGGTTTGTAGGCGTTGTGGTGTCAAGGGCCATTTGATGTCTGAGTGCACAGCAACAGTGTTCTGTGAAATTTGCAATAACAATGATCATGCCTTGAGTCGGTGCCCAATTCCCAAGCAACCAAAACCAGTAGCTCAGTTGATCGGTCAGGCAACAGAAACTCTTGCTGCTTCCTACATCCCACATGCACCAATCCAACCAACCAAAAGAGATTCCAGAATGGCACTTGTTTCAACTGGCAAAAAATTGACGGAGGAGGAGGTAGTGGTTTTTTTGCGTGTATTGGTTTCAGATACTTTCAATTGGGAAGTACAGAGGCTTAGTGATTTTGAGTTCAAGGTTCTTTTTCCTACAAAGGGAGACCTCACAAAGATGACAAAGTTTAATGCTGATATGAAAGAAGGTGTCACGCTCAAGTTCCAAGAATTTAAAGAAGATGAAGAGTACTTTGGGCACGCTCTACCTGTGGTTTGGATGAGAGTTTTAAACCTTCCATCGATCTTGAGAGAATATATGATTTTGTGGGCACTTGGAACTTGTTTCGGTGTCACTCAAGATGTTGACATGGTGACTACTAGAGCTAGTGGATTTGGACGTTTTGCAGTAGCAGTACTAGAACCTGAAGAAATACCAACTACCCTTGATGTTATCATTGGGAATAGATATTTCTAGTTGCAATTCCAAATTGAGCCGTATCTACCAAATATTGGGCTGCGGGGAATTTGGAAAAAACAGAATGGTGGGAGCGAAAACCAAGGAAATGGGGCAACAAAGGATACAGAGATGAAGGAAACAAAATCTATGGACCCGCCAGGAGCATTAACAGAGGGTAGAGCACAAGACGGAGAAGAGCCCAAGACGCCCCTCGGCGGAGGTGCCGGACCTCGGAGTCCCACGGCGGAGGTGCCGGACCTCGGACTCGGCGGAGGTGCCGGACCTCGGAGTCCCACGGCGGAAGTGCCGGACCTCGGACTCGGCGGAGGTGCAGGACCCTCGAGTCCCACGACGGAGGTGCCGCACCTCGAGTCCCCGTGGAGGGCTCGATCCACTTTTCTCGGTCTGGGTGAGTGGCACAGATCCACTTTTTCCGGAGAGTGAGTCCGGCGGTGACCGAGGGCGGCGCCTGCTCGTAGTGTGACGGCGGTGGCTGCCTCCGGCGGCCGCCGGGCGAGCGCATGCTGCCCGCGGGTCTATTGTTAGCAGTGGTCGCCATGGTGGGGGCGAGGTGGATTCCTCGTCGCCATTCAGTTCGGTTCGTCAAGCCATCGACCTCTTTGAGGACGGGTTGTGTGACGGTGTCAAATCAGTGGAGTTGGATGCGGCGACCACTCCGGCGACCACCCGGTTGCCGTGGGGAAAGTTCCACCCGACCGACACATCGCTGGGTTCAGTGGCGGAGGCTTGACGGGCGCAGGTGGACACGGCGACCACCCCGTTGCCGCCGGGGAGAGTGTCATCCGACTACATCGTCGCTCGCCTCACCTACTGCGCCTATCATCGCCGTCAATGGTAGGCCGGTCAGGAGGCGAGGTCGTCGGCTGACCCTTGCTCCAAGGTTAAGGCGGGCTGTCCATTCCAAGACGATGGTGAAGTCGGAGGCGTATGGTTCCGAGTGAAGAATGGCGCGCAAAGGAAGGTCAACGAGCCTTGTCGCCGCCGTCGAGATGGTGGCCGGGCGTGTCGGCGTCCAAAGCCAGTACATGCCAGAACGACGGATGCAGTTCGCTCAAGATTCTGGGCAGTACCGGGAGAAGACTCTTCGGATGACGACCTGGAGGACGAGATCACCACACCAGAGTTCATCAACGAGGCCAAGGTAGCTGGCTTCTCATTCGATCAACTGATCACGGCAGAGAAGGTCCTTCAAGGTATCGTTCCTAACTCTGACGACAGAAATCTTCCAAAAACTATAGTCCAAACAATGGTGAATAAGAAGTTAAACACCGTTGCTCCATGGCAAGGGCCACTGCCACCACATCGTGTGTCTCCTCAGAGAACATTGGGTGACTGTTTGGCAGCGGCATCCATCCATGCGGGTCACCGGATTCGTCAGAGGCCGTCCCGTTGCTCCCCGACCTCGTTAGTTGGTCGGTCACCGGCGTTCGTGTCGTCTCCTCGACCTACGAACCCGGAATGTGCAGAGTGTTTGAACATGTTTGAAATTTTGAAAGGGGACGAGTTGGATGCGTTGTTTCCGCCGTTACGACGGGAGGCAGGTACGGTCCAACAGACCGTTTGCCGATCGATCGTACCTACGGCACCAGCGCGGTTGGCGCTGCATGATCTAGAGAAAGTCCAGCTCGGGACGGGCCTCACTTTTAGGCCCACGAAAGGCCTATCCTACCTATTCCGTCGTACGGCCAACCCTAGACCATTCAGTCCGGCACCCGATGCAGCCGCCACTAGCTTTCTAAACCCTCTTTTCCGAGGTCGCGAGAAGATCAATGGCGGCGAACGGTGGTGCTTCGGGCGGAGGTTTTGGTGGCCGCGGTGGTGGAAGGGGTGCCCAGGGTTACAATCCCGGTTTCGTTCCGGGTTTTGATCCGGGGTTTGGAGGGCGAGGTGGTCGCGGCTTCGGACATCGCGGCCGTGGTCGTGGCTTTGGATTTGGCGGTGGCAGAGGTGGCCAGGGTGCCTATGGCTATGCGCCCTATGGTGGCTACAACGAGATCGGTCACGGGTACTATGCCCCTGGCCGTGGACGTCGCGTGCAAGGTGGACGGTATGGCCATGGGCGCGGCGGAGATCGCGGTGGCTACCGTTTTCAGCACGCGGCGGCGGCGCACAATGGAGGAGTGGCCGGCAATCAGGCCGGCTATGGGCATCAGGAGGTGGCGCCTGGGGCTTTTCACCATCGGGCGCCGGCTAATGGCGCTTTCGGTGGGAACCAGCCTGAGGTGAACCATCAAGCCGGCGCGGCTTTCATTCCTGCCGGGCAAGGGCAACAGGCATTCGGCCAGCCGCTCCTAATCCGGCTGGCCATCCTCATGGAGGGGCTGTCCACCATCATGGGGATGCCACTCTATGGCCGCCAGAGGGGGGCATGGGTGGTGCTTGCCATGGCGCCGGCGTCGGGGTCAACCAACCCGCCAGAAGCGGTCATGGTTGAACCCTCGGCAGAGGTTGAGGGGCCAAGCCGCTCGGCTAACCAGGCGCAGCAAGGAACTTTGGTGGGCGCGGCTGTGATCAACTCGGCGGCTGGTGCGGGCATGTCGAAGACCGGCATGGTGGAGACCTCGATCTCTCATGGCGGGGCGAGTATGCGAAGACACGTAATGGAGAAGCGATGGTCAGAGATACAATGGTCGGGGGGCTGCTGCGATTCCAAAGCAAGGTAACAAAGTGAGACTTTGCTAGGTAAAGCTACCGACATTCTTGAATCAGCAATTCAGGGGCAAAGAAAAGCAAAGGGAAACCATACTTTTTGCTATAGGTGTCATACAAAAGGTCATACTATTCATGAATGTACCGTTGTCATGTGTTGTGAAATATGTTTTGGTGATCATCCAAAGAAAGTCATGCCCAAACAAAGAAAAAAAAAACTAATACAAGTGCCATTCCTTGTGGTTATGCCGTTGAGGGTCTTGGGTTTTATTTTATTCCAAAGGTTGATAATCCCAAAGATAATTTACAAGAAACTAGAGCTGTGGTGCGTGTTCTTGAAGGTTCTCTTTACAATCAATTGGCGTGGAACTTGAAAGACTTCGCCCTGGTAAGACCCATAAGTGGGAGATTCGCACAACAGAACTGGTGCATTTATTGTCAACTTCCCTCTCTTGACTTACCGAAACAAGATCAAATTGGGTATCCTATGGATACTAAGGAAGTTGAGGGAAAAATCAGATTTGAGAAGGGGATTGATAATGAAGTTTTTAAGAGAGAAATTCCAAAAGTTTGGGTCCAGTTCAGAGAGGTTTACCCCATGAGTTCAAACAATTTCCAATTATTTGGGCAATTGGAACAATCTTGGGAGTGCCTAGAGTCACGACACCATCTTTACAAAGAACACCGGAAGAGCAAGAATGAGAGTAGCCGTGCTAGATCCATCACTTATTCCGAGTTTGTGGATGTAGTGATTGGGGATTTTGTCTACGAGCTACAGTTTGCGATTGAGAGAGAGATTATAGATGGTGAGCCTCAAGTGATTGATATGGACACTACCAAAGAAGGTGACCCAAAGGATGAGGACCCAAAGGGAGACAAGACAAAAAAAGATAATGACAGTGGTGCAAATGTGGGGGAAAACATGGACATTGATGGCAACTTGGGTGGTGATCCACCCTCTAGCGGTGCTATCGGGGAGGTGGCGCCTACCCAAGAAATTCGAGGGCGACTTTGTCGCCGGTGTTGGAGCGATCTAAGGCCCCACGAATCGCTTGACAAACCTAGAGCAAAGGGTTTCTCGGTCAAATACAGGAGATTGGAATGCTTTTGTGTTGCCTCAAATTGCTGATTCTCGGGAGTGTCGGTGATAAGCTCCCTATCAAGACAGCCTCACCATTGAGGTCTAGCAAGAGGAGCGCCGCTACAAATGATCAAGACTCGCTTGAGAAGGCAGCCAAGCTAAAGGCAAAGAAGAACTTGGAGATAGTCGATGGAAAAGGTACAACACAAATTCCCCTTTTTTTCTTGATAGAGATAATTCATCTTTATTACATTCGGTAAATGCTCTAGGTGTGGTTTTAGGTAAAAATGATAATGATTGTTTTAATTCTTTAAAACGCTTGAAGGATTTGGAACATAGCAGATTGTTAGAAAGTGCTAATTTAATTAATGTTAATTCGGTTTTGGATAGGGATGGAGTAACCGAGTGCTCTAATGAAGATGTCGTTGATTTAGAAACTTTAAATCTTATATGTTCGAGAAATAATGGAGGGGCTTGGTGAGGGGGGATGTGATCCTGTGATTTTACTGCACCTGTATTATCATCTTCTAAAATCAAGGGGCGCCCAGGGTAATAAAAAAAATAAAAATAAAAGTTGTTAGAAATGAAAGGAATTTTCTAGAATTGTAACGGTTTTATGGATACCAAAAATATAGATTTCTATCTGATCTAACAAAGAGAAAGACCTAGATTTCATTGCCTTATCAAAAACAGGTAGAGCTAGCTTTCCACAAAAACTCTTAATAACATCCGTGGCCGGTAGAGATTTTATTTGGCATTGCATGGCTCCACGTGGTAGATCCGGTGGCATGATTCTAGGAGTTCATTTGCAAACTTTTGATGTTGGTCAAATTGAGGAGGGTGATTTTTTCATCGCTTTCAAGTTACGTCATAAAGAATGCAATTTCAAATTTAAACTTTTTTTATTTACGGCCCGGCTCAAGAAGATCAAAAATCTCATTTTTTGTCGAATCGGTGCGCGAGTATGTTCTAAAGAAACCATACCCGTTATTATAGGTGGGGACTTTAATATTATTCGCAGCCGATGAGAAAAATAATGATAAATTTAATGATAGATGGCCATTCATGTTTAATGCTGTAATCGATACCCTAAACCTCGTGGAATTAGACTTGTCTCGGCAGAATTTTACTTGGGCTAATAACTTGCCTAACCAAACATTCGAAAAGTTAGACGAGTTTTAACCCGCACGCACTTTGAGAGTCTCGGTATCCTAACACTACAAGACATCCTTTATCCAGAGAAATCTCCGACCATACTCCACTACTACTGTCTACTAACAAAGTCGTCTACAACCTATCAACCTCAATTCAAATTTGAATTAGGTTGGTTGTTAAGGGACGGATTTTGTGAGATGGTGTCGCAGTATGGCAAAATGTGGTAGTTACAGATCACCCATTGAGCGTTAAGTGCCAAAATAAGAAAACTTCGTCAACACTTAAGAGGTTGGGCTAAGCATGTTAGTGGATTATACAAAAAGAAAAAAAGCAAAGCTTCTAAATAAATTGGATGAACTAGATAAAAAAAACTGAACTTACTTTGCTAAGTGACTCGAGAAAGATCTAAAACATGTTCTCAAATGAAAGGCTAGCTGAACTTCTTAGAGAAGAAGAGCTAAAGTGGTACCAAAGGGCTAAGGTGAAACATCTTTAGAAGGTGATGCTAATACTAAGTACTATCACCTTGTAGCCAATGGTAGGCATAGGAAAACTCGTCGATCTTTCAACTTGAGGATGGAAATAATATTATAACCGGTGATGCTCATCTTAAACAAAGATATCACTAGTTATTATAAAAATCTTTTGGGCCCTCCTCAAGAGTCGCTAGTTTCCTTAGACGAATCTCAAAAGGACCGACATCCCTCAAGTTTCGGATGAAGAGAACGAGTTCCCCGGTTGAACCATTTACTCAAGAGGAGATTAGAGATGCAATTTTTCAAATGGAACATAACAAAGCACCGGCCCGAGATGGGTTCCCTCCGAGTTCTATCAGGTTTTTTGGACTTAATTAAGGAAGATTTGATGGCATTGTTCGATGATTTCCATCAAGGAACCTTGCATCTTAATCGCCTTAATTTTGGTAATATCATTTTATTGCCTAAAAGAAGGATGCGAAAGTGGTTCAACAATACAGACCTATCTGCTTGTTGAATGTTTCTTTCAAAATCTTTACTAAAGTGGCAACAAATCGTTTATCTACCATCGCCCAAAAATTGATAAGACCAACCCAAACCGCTTTCCTACTAGGTAGAAATATTATGGAGGGAGTCACATCTTGCATGAGACAATTCATGAACTACACACCAAAAACAAGATGGAGTAATTTTTAAAATAGATTTTGAAAAGGCCTATGATAAGTTTAACTGGAGGTTCTTACAAAGAAACATTAAGAATGAAAGGGTTTTCTCGAAATGGTGTGATTGGATAAAAAAATTCACACAAGGCGGAATGTAAATATTAAGATCAATGATCAATTTGGCCAATACTTTCAAACTAAAAAGGGCCTGAGACAAGGTGACCCCATGTCTCCAATACTGTTTAATATAGTTGTGGACATGTTGGCTATACTTATTGCTAGAGCAAAGGAAGTCGGGTCAAGTAGAAGGGGTCATTCCACACTTGATCCAAGATGGATTGTCCATCCTTCAATATGCGGATGACACAGTGATTTTTTAAGCCACGATGTTGAAAAAGCGTTAATATAAAATTATTATTAAGTACTTTTGAACAACTATCTGGTTTAAAAATTAACTTTCATAAAAGTGAGATTTTTTGTTTTGGACAAGCTAAGAACCACGAGCAGTTTTATTCACAACTGTTTGGGTGTGCCATTGGCAAGTACCCATTTAGATATCTAGGTCTCCCAATGCACTTCAAAAATTATCTAATAAGGATTGGAAATTTATAGAAGAAAGAATAGAAAAAAAGGCTTAGTAGCCGGAAAGGTAAATTACTCACAATAGGTGGACGACTAGTCCTTATAAACTCGGTGCTTTCCGACTTATCGATGTTTATGATGTCTTTTTTTTTGAGGTGCCAAAGGGGGTACTAGATAAAATTGAGTGTTTTAGGTCTCGTTTCTTTTTGGCGTAACGACCAACACAAAAAGGAAGTATAGATTAGTCAAATGGGATGTTATAAGACAACCTAAAGATCAAGGGGGACTAGGTATTCATAATTTGGAAATTCAAAACAGGTGTTTACTTAGTAAATGGTTATTCAAATTACTGAATGAAGAAGGAATTTGGCAAGAACTACTAAGAAACAAGTATATTAAAAACAAAACTTTAGGCAGTTGTGAGAAGAAACCAAATGATTCTCATTTTTGGAAAAGTTTGATGAATGTTAAAGATTCTTTTTTTAAGCTAGGTCATTTTATAGTCAATGATGGGACACAAACTTCGGTTTTGGTTTGATACTTGGTTAGGGAACAAACCCCTCAAAGATAAGTTCCCGGGCTTGTTTAATATTGTAAGAAGGAAGCATGATACGATAGCTAATATTCTAAGTTCTCCCGAACTAAATATCTCCTTTAGGAGAAATCTAGTGGGAGCAAACTTATCAAATTGGCTCCGTATTGTATCATCCTTACAACATGTTAACTTAAGCCAGGATAGAGATATTTTTGTTTGGGATCTGAAGGCATCAGGAACGTTTACAGTCCAGTCCATGTATGCTGCTTTAATTAACAATGGGGTGCGGGTGTCACAAGATATTTGGAAGACAAAAATACCAATGAAAATAAAAGTTTTTATGTGGTATATTAAAAAAGGTGTTGTTCTAACCAAAGATAATTTGGCAAGAAAAAAAAATGGACTGGGATAAACGAAGGCTCGTTACGTCATCTCCCGAAACAATTCAGCACCTCTTTTTTGATTGTTTCTATGCTAAATTTTTGTGGTGCTTTCGTTCATATACTTTTTGGCCTAACCCCGCTTTCAAGTACACATAATCTATTTTATAATTGGTCTAAATTGGGGAGCAAAAAGTATAATTCATTGTTATTAACAAATGCGGCATCTGCTCTTATATGGACAATCTGGCTAACAAGAAATGAAGTTGTTTTTGACAAATGCAAACCAAAATCTCTTTTTTGCAGGTACTATTCCGAGGAACTCATTGGCTACGTCGGTGGGCAAGCTTGCAGCGGAATGAAGATCTACAAGATCGGTGATATTTGCTGCGGACATCACATTGAAGTGTCAGCGCTAGCATTCTTCGGGTCCAATGGTTGGCTGTCACAGAGACATGTTGGTTATGTTTAGCCAAAAACATTTATTTACTTGTTTGGCCGGGTTTGAGTGTGGCTGGAGGTTGTTCCCAGCAAAACTTTTTCTAGCTTCTGAACTCTGTAATAATTGGTCTGATTCTATCTTCGGATAGATGAAGCCGGATTTTTTATCCTTTATCTAAAAAAAAAGGAAACAAAATCTAATGAGGGTACTTCTTCTTTTTCAGCACCTATTGGAAATGTAGCCAACATGAGTTTAAATGGAAAGGAGAGCTTACCATCTGATGCACAAATGGATATTGATCTTTCAGAGGATGATTTGCTTGGGTGATGACAATGGCCTTAGTGAAGCAGCACATGACTTTGTGGGAATTAAAAAGGGGCACTAGGTGGAGGTTAGGGCTGCAGCGACGGTATCTTCTTCGGCACCAGCACGCATGCTGCAGCGATCCTCGCAGCTTTCTGGGTCCGGTAGGAAGGCTGTCACTCAGGGCTACACACCGCAGCCCACTCTAGGGATGACAAAGCAGACCGGGAGTGACCAAAAACCGGAGGGATCCATACCAGCTTCTGTGGGCACAACCCATGGCCCTCAGGAAGATCCTGAGCAGCCTTGTTTCAATAATAATGATGATCAAATGGTGATTTCGGCAGGACAGTTTGTTGGGGCAACAGAAGGAGAAGTTGCAGATGGTGCACAAAACCTTGGTGTGCTCCTTGATGCCATGATTGAGGCCGGAGTCAAAGCTGATGGAGTTTCAAAGAAAGAGTGGGGTAGTGAGATGACAATGGCGATTTTGGCAGATGGAGAGTTTACTCCAGTGCAGCGTAGCAAGCAAGCGAAATGCAGATGCGGCTGATGCGGACTCTATTGAGAAGGCTGAAAAAAGAGTGGCTATCAAAAATCTCGAGGAAACCCAAGGTAAGCAAATTGTAAATTCAGTTTGTTCCTTTTCTAACATTCTTATTGAGCAAAACTTAGAGGGTGTAGGCATCAGCTTAGGTGATAGTGAAATTTTAAGACAAGAGTCTATTGCTTTAATCAAGAATGTTGAGGAAGAGAGATTGAAACCTTCTAATTTTATGAATTTTTCTGAGAATGAGAATGATGGAGAAGAGGATGAGATCGATCCTGACATTCCTACCTTAAGTCGACTCTGTGGTGACTTAACGGAGGAGGTGATGGACGATAATAGTGCAGACCAGGATGGAGTACTTATAGATGTACCCATCAGGGTGGCAAAAATTAAAAAGAAAAAAAAAGCCTCTCAATCTCAATAAACGTACAGCAGCTAGGAAAAAAATTGTGTTCTAATGAAAGGTGTTTTCTGGAATTGTAGAGGGCTGCGAGACTTAGCTAAACATACTTTTTACATGATGTGGCCAAAGATAATAGACTTGATTTTATAGCTCTATCGAGAGACCAACAAAAATAGTTTTTCGCCTCGGTGTCTTCAAAAATTTTGTGCGGGGGCTGATTATGTTTGGCATTGGCGGTGTCCTCGGGGTATGTCCGGGGAATGCTAATGGGGATAAATCAAGATTCCTTTGTTTTAGAGAATATTATGGATGGAGATTATCATATCAAGTTTATCTTAAAAAATAAAGTAGACGGTTTTTTGATGGGCTCTTTTGTCTGCATTTTATGGTGCAGCGCAAGATGAGCACAAAAAGAACACTTTCTATCGAGCTAGTACGAGCTTGTACTAGCTGTGGGGATCTTCCGTTCTTAGTGGGGGGAGATTTTAATATCATTAGAAATCCATCCGAGAAAAATAATTCAAGGTATAATGACAAATGGCCACTTTTGTTTAATGCAGTCATTGAAACATTGAATCTAAAAGAGATAGAGATGACGGGAAGGAAATATACATGGGCTAATTATGCGAAGTGCCAACTTTTGAAAAGTTGAATCGCATTTTGGTAACAACAAACCGGGAACAAAAATTTCCTTTTAGCTTCTATCCGGGCACTCACCCAAGAAATCTCAGATCACACTCCGCTTTTACTAGATGGGGGAACCATCTCATAGGGGCAATGCTAAGAATTTCAAATTTGAACTTGGATGGCTATCTCATGATGGTTTCTATGACCTAGTGAAAGAGGTTTGGGAATCTGAGAATAGGGGTGGGTCACCGATGGAACGTTGGCAAAATAAAATAAGAAGATTAAGACGCTTCCTTAGAGGATGGGCTAGGAATTCAGTCTCACAAAACAAGCGTCACAAATCTAATCTCTTAGCTAACATAGATGCCTTAGATAGAAAGGCAGAGATATGTTTGTTGTCACCACAAGAACAAGATCTTAGATATCATCTAAAAGAACAGTTAACCAAGTTGTTGAGAGAAGAGGAGATTTATTGGCTCCAACGATAAAAACAACGAGGTTATTGCAAGGTGATGATAACACTAAGTATTTTCATTTGGTGGCAAATGGGAGGCATAGGAAAACAAAAATTGTACAGTTAGAGCAAGAACAGGGAGTCATTGTTGGAGATGCGAACCTAGAAAATTTCATAACTGAATATTACAAAGGACTGTTTGGACCTCATACACAAAATTCTTTCTCAATGGACGAGACTTTGAGATATGACATACCTCAAGTTTCGGAGGAGGAGAATTTAATATTGACAACTCCATTCAGGTGAGGAGGAAGTTAAATTGGCAATTTTTGATATGGAACACAACAAGTCACCCTGGTCCGGATGGATTTCCCCCGAGTTCTATCAATTCTTTTGGGAGATGGTAAAGTCGGATTTGATGAGCTTGTTTCATGATTTCCATAGAGGGAGATTGCCTATTCATAGTCTAAATTTTGGGATACTTACTTTATTGCCAAAAGTTCTTACCGATGCGGCTCGAGATCCAACAATATAGACCAATATGCCTCTTAAATGTAAGCTTTAAAATTTTTACAAAAGTTTTAAATAATAGATTATTGAAAGTGGTAGATAAATTGATAGGGCCATCTCAAACGGCTTTCATTCCGTGTCGCTATATAATGGAAGGAGTAGTGACTCGCATGAAACAATTCATGAGTTACATAGAAAAAGAAAGATGTTTGTTATTTTAAAGCTAGACTTTGAAAAAAAGCTTATGATAAGTTAAAGTGGCCTTTCATACAGCAAGTTCTTCGAATGAAAGGATTCTCACCAACTTGGTGTGAATGGATTTCGAAAGTCATATCTAGAGGGAGTGTTGCAAAGTGAAGGTTAACGACCATGTAGGCCACTATTTCCAAACAAGAAAAGGGGGTGCGTCAAGGGGACCCACTATCTCCGATCTTGTTTAACATAGTGGTAGATATGTTGGCTATCCTTATTTCAAGAGCCAAAGAGGCCGAACAAATTAAGGGGTTGTCCCACATCCGATACATGAGGGACTTTCGGTCCTCCAAAATGATGCGGATGATACTATCATCTTTATGGACGATGATCTTGAGAGGGCCAAAACATGAAGCTCCTACTTTGTGCTTTTGAGCAATTGTCGACTTAAGATCAACTTCCACAAAAGTGAATTGTTCTGTTTTTTGGGACAGCCAAAGTCAATCAATTTGAATATACACAAATTTTTGGGTGCAATGTGGGATCTTTTCCCATTCAGGTACCTAGGAATTCCTATGCACCATAGAAAGCTTTTGAATAAGGATTGGAAACATGTTGAGGAAAGATTCCAAAAAAACTCAATTGTTGGAGAGGCAAGATGTTGTCGAGAGGGGAGGGGAGGCTTGTTCTAATCAACTCTGTCTTGAGTAGTCTCCCCTATGTTCATGTTATCCTTTTTTGAAGTTCCAAAAGGGGTCTTGAAGAGATTAGATTATTATAGATCTCGGTTCTTTTGGCAGAGTGATAATCATAAAAAAAAATAGGTTGACTAAATGGGAGATAGTTTGCTCACCGAAAGACTATGGAGGGTTGGGCGTTCTGAATTTGGAAACCCACAATAAATGTCTTCTTAGCAAATGGCTATTTAATTTAATAAATAGAGACAGGGTTTGGCAGCAATTGCTTAAAAACAAATACCTAAGAAATAAAAGCTTAGCACAGGTTCAACACATGCCCGGAGACTCTCAATTTTGGGCTGGCCTTATGAAGGTCAAGACGGAGTTTCTCACACTAGGCAAGTTTGATCTAGGTGATGGGTCCCAAGTGCGATTTTGGGAGGATTCGTGGATAAGACCGCGCCCTCTAAAATCGCTCTTTCCTACACTTTATAACATTGTGAGAAAAAAATGCATCAAGAAGATCGTGATGTCTTCAATACCGTTGAATGTAGCTTTCGGGAGATCTCGGACAGGTGTAAACTTGCAAGCATGGCACAATATAGTGGCTATGGTGGCAAATGTACAACTAACGAATCGAGAGGACCATTTTGTGTGGGGGCTACATCGAACGGGTTGTTTTCTCTGTCAAATCAATGTATAGAGCTCTATTAGGATCACAGGCCTTACCTACTAATACTTTTATCCGGAAACTAAAACTACCTCTCAAAATCAAAGTTTTCTTGTGGTACTTGTACAAGGGAGTGATTCTAACCAAAGATAATTTAGCACTACAGCGATTGGCAAGGGGATAGGAAATGTTGTTTTTGTTCCCCTAATGAGTCTATTCAACACCTATTTTTTGACTGTCATTTTGCTAAATTTATTTGGAGGATTGTTCATGTTTCTTTAAATTTATCACCACCAACTAGTGTACACAATATATTTACAAAATTGGTTGGAAGGGATAAATAGGAACTTGAAATCTTGGATCATTGTGGGTGCAAGTGCTTTGTGTTGGGTGATTTGGCTAACCGTAAATGATGTAATTTTTAATAAGGTCAGAGTGCCATCTTACTTACAGGCTATCTTGATTGGGACCTCTTGGACAAGGTTTTGGTCTTTGCTACGAAGGAGGAGGAGGATCGCCATTCGATTAAGATGGGTTGCAAGACCATTGAAACAGCCATGATGGAAGTATTTGCTAAACATGGTTGGAGCTTTAGTAATATAATTGCTTTGTAGTCTTAAGCCTTTTATCATCTTCGTGGATCAAAGTTTTGTTTTTAAGATACCCTAAAGTGTTTGCTTTGGTTTTGTAATAACAAACAGCCATATGCATTGATCAATGCGTTGGGATATTAATTTATTCCCTTT